>JAHWFP010019961.1:93333-139483 GCA_023313725.1 Lithobius niger
CATTTAAACAAACAAACATTTAAACAAACAAACATTTAAACAAACATTTAAACAAACATTTAAACAAACATTTAAACAAACAAACATTTAAATAAATAAACAGACAAACATTTAAATAAATAAACAAACAAACATTTAAATAAATAAACAAACAAACATTTAAATAAATAAATAAACATTTAAATAAATAAATAAACAAACATTTAAATAAATAAATAAACAAACATTTAAATAGATAGATAGATAGATAGATAGATAGATAGATTAATTGCCATTCCAAATAAATAAATTTACTTCTTAGGCCAATTGATTTAAGTTTTAAAAAAAATTAAATTTAATACATCCAAAAAACAAAATTTTAAATCGCATCAGCTTCACTGAAGGGCTTGGACCAATCCAAGAAGCAAAAATCCTATTTAAAAATGCAGGTCCAGAGCAGAATTTAAAAAATAGTTTCAATTTTCTAGTTATTTTAAACTAGTTTTTTTTTTCAACTTTGTAAGATAATTTAATTTTTTTTTTAAATTAAATCTGATACATTCGGAAAGCAAAAATTTTAAATCATATCAGTGCTAGTAGAAAAGGGGCTTTGTGTTAATCCTGGAAGCAAAAAAACCTATCTAAAAAAATCGTGACACGTTATTTTAATTTTTTTTTAATCAAATTTTTTAATTAAATTAAATTTTTAATTTTAATTATACAAATTTGTATATATCAAAAATTTCGTTTAAAAATGTGTGTAAATTAAAAAAATTTGATACATCAGCACTCTTGACTCCCTGAACATAATTAATTCATTATTATAAATTTTTTTTTCAATTCGCTGTGGCACTGCCGTGTGGTAATCGGAACCGGTTTCGGAACCGGTTTATTGGTATCGGAACCGGAATCGGAATTACGGTGTCGGTACACCACTAGTCCGCAAGCAAGTTAGCTCTCACGTGCTCGTCCGGTATACAAGTCTGTGGCACGAACTTGAAATCTAAATTTAGGATACTCATTTCTTCATCAGAAAGGTCAGCACTGGATAAATTCACCACATGTTCAAACTCCGTAGAGCCAATATCCTTCCCTTTATTCAACACCACGTCCGAGAGAGGCCAATCTGATGAATATTCAGGGACCATCCAATCCTGCAATACAGTTCCTATTGAAAGGTGAATTGTGTGAGAGCTTGAGACGAAAGTGGCAAGCGAATACAGGAGGCAACGTAAAACCGCCAACCTTCAGTGGAGATGGGCAAGCCAATACCAGAGGTAATGTGAAACCGCCGAATTTGAATCGCACGAAAGTGGTAAGAACGAAGTAGCACGTGAAGAGGAGCCTGATGGAGACAGTCGACTGTGTTTACATCCATCAGTGTTAGGACTGTCGAAAATTAGTGAAGAAAGACTGAGTTTCTTCCGTGAACTTTGAAATTTGTGAGTGTTTTGTAAGTATCTGAGAATATTGAAGAACTTTCAAAGTAAAAATCACGATGTTTTTAAACTGCTGCATTATTTCTGGTGTATGAATTTTGCTATCTGGCCTTTTTTGTCTTTGATTGTATAATTTAAAGCGATGTGTGTTTATTTATTTAATCTGGTGTTAATAACGACGAGGCAAACGTTATCTGAACATGCATTTATCCAATAAATGTTTAGATTGTTCGCGGTCTTAACTGTGCTTTGATTTTTTTAGGGAAAAAAAAAAAACCGGTCCTTCAATGAAGTGGAGGAGACCAAACATTTTTTAGATCGAGTTAAGGGGGAGGAACGAAACATTTTGGTAGCCCTCCACCACAAACTTTCAGCCCCCTCGCCCTCTGCTGAGGAATTGTGAACAGTCCCTAAGCTGCTTGACAAACAGCTCATGTGCATGAATGGTGTATTTTACAGTTTGAAATGTGCTCGTACTGTATACTGATGGAAGTATAGCTTTTGTCTGGGCTCGTCCAGAATTTTAAGACCTATTTTTATTTAGCAGTTGTGTTCACGCATTCCTTCTTTCTTCACATTATTTTCGTGGGCACTCAGTGGGCGTTAAGAAGATTTACTATAGTTACAAAATTGATTGTCAGTAATGTAACTAATATATACATGTATGTATATTTTAGTGTTTGCGTGGGATGCTTATGAAAAAGGTGTTGATGTTCACCTTTTGGCCGAACCCACAAAATTAGAGCTGCTGAACAAGGAGTTCGATAAACGCAAAGTACAATTCAAAGAAACCATTAAAGACAGCATTCTTGAAAAATATGGAGGAGCCGAACATCTGCAAGTGCCACCTAGGGAATTACTTCTTGCTCAGTCAGTAAGTATTATAAGAAAGAAGTTATGTTATGCTGAACCTTTTGCACTGACATTTGAGAAAATTAGTAATCGGTGTTTGGATTTACTGTGATGTGTTAACGTCATTGTTCAGAAAAACTTATACACTACGCCACAACAATGAACAGCACACTTGTTCACTTAAATTTTTGGTGGATTAAGGACGGCGTCCGCCTTCCCATCAGAAGCTTCAGTACCAAACAATACGTCCGTTACATAACATCAAGTTTCGTCTGCTTTTGAATTTTCCGCATCATCATTGACACCACTGAACTTTACGGTTCGTTCAAATTGTGACTTCCATTGCCATCCAAGTTTCTTAGCAAGGTCAGGCCTCACCAGCCGATCAATGTTGGGGTATGCACTATGCTGTAGGGGAACAAAAGTCACCAGAAAAACGCACACTTTCACAACAGAAGACACTCACACTGTCTAGCGAATTTTCGATAGTTTACTACTATCTTCCTCAGGCCTTAAAGTTAGTTTGGACTCTGTTTACATCCCTGTTGTTTTCACCGTTGTCGTCTGCTCGTTCGTTGCCATGCTCGAAACTTGGTGCGTTGCATAGCCTCCCGATTTTTGCAGGCCCACCACGCGAGTTGTGTAGCCTCCCGATTTGTCCAGGCCGATCCAGCGAGCTTGCCACGTGAAGTCCCCACTTCCTACACAACTGCCTGGAATGTTTCCAGCCGATCAGATGCGAAACTCTCGGGTAGGAGCGGCCTTGAATGTTCATAAGAGGAATTCCTTTGGCTTCATGTTGACTAATGGCAATGGATTCGAGGCATCGGAGGTGTCTGTCTCGTGCCATGTTGGACTTGATCAGTGTACTAGTGTCATGCCACCTAATCTTGTGCTTTGTCTCCATGCAATGCACTGCGATGCCGTTATCTTTGACTGCATTCCGAACATTTCCCATGTGTTGTGCAAGCCTCGTTCTTACTCCTTTTCTTGTCTCCCCTATGTACACAGCTATCTACAGCTATGTACTTTTGGAAGTGGGTGGGGGAATGGGTAAAAAATAATCTGTGGGGGTAGGAGTATTTTTTTGGGGGGGTGGGGGGGGGTGGCTGAAGAGGGAACGCATCACTCGAAACGACTACGGCCTATCGTCTAACTATTTAAAAAAACTACCATCGATGTCATGACGTGCATGTGGTCTCATAACCCCCCCCCCAAAAAAAAAAAAAAAGAACTGTCTCCTTACCGCAAAAAAAGTTGGGGTATAACAAATGTAACTTTTGGAAATTGGGGTGGCAAATAAAAAAAATATATCGTGGGGCAAAGGGGGGGGGGGCTTGAAGCAAATATTTTTAGGAGTTGATGCTATTTTGTTTACATTAAAAAATATTGTTAGTGTCATCATCATAAGGTCTTTCTTTCAAGTACTGGTACTCACCAAAGTAAACAAATACCAATTTCTGTCTACATAAAAAAAATCTGTTTTTTTTTTGGATAAAATAAAATACTATCAGTCTAAGTATGTAGTTCATCTTGTGCCTTATCCCCTCTGGCGTCCACGCAAACCGAAGCGTCCTCCGTCAAAAAAAGTGGATTATAAAAACTAAAAAATTGAAACTTTTGAAAACATGGAAGAAGGTGGGTCAAAAAATTCACTGCAGTGAGGTATTTTTGGGGGGGAGGAGACAGGAGTCTCCTTTAGAAACGACTACGGCCTATCGTTCAATTATAAAAAAAAAATGGCCTAATAAAAAGTTTTCTTTCCGTAACACTGAAAGAAAAACTGTCGGAAGAATTTTTCACAAACAATGAGTGCAGTTTTGTGGGTTTAAATAAGCAATGATATTTGAAGTAACAAGTCGTGCTTCCTCCCTCCGCCACTTTTCATTATATAGGTGCAAACAAAGGAGCATTCTACAACGCTAATAATATACCCTTATGTTTCAATAGTAAGCAAGTCAATAGTCAAGAAGAAATCTAGCCATTTCTTTATCCGTCTTTAATTTATTCTCGGAATTCAACTTCGACCAATTTTCAGTAGGCTATTCTTCTTTAGACCTTGAAGCGATCGAGCGTTCCACTTTGGTCAAGGCCAACTGAGATAGTAGCTGCGTTCCTCTCTACACTATAGTGATCGTGAACACAGCTTCTCAGTTTGCCTTTACTCTGGCACGTTTCTTTCCTGATTCCGTCGGCATAAGGCGCGTAACGATCGCTAATACTATCGTTCACTCGACGTTGGTTCGCTGCTTGGCTGGTTATGGCGGGAGTTAGCTAAACGGTTGGGGGACCGCTAGAAGACTACACATAAATACAGGTAAACGCCACGTTTAACACTGAAATCGGGCACGTTGACCACTTAATAATTGTTAGATGATTTCTTAAAAAACTACATCCGGTAATGTATCGAGGAAAATGGCCAACGAAGTACCGTCCCTTTAAACTTAATTAAAAATTGTAACATTCAACTAAATCTTTTGTGTTAATAAGTTATAAATTAAAAAAAAATATTTTATTTACATTTGTATACATAATTTAAAAAAAAATCTGGAATGCAAAGATCTTTAGGCATGTTAGCTTCACTAAGTATTAAGCATATCTCCTGGCAGCAACAATCCTATGTAGCTATCTTGTTTTAAACTCGAATTGAAATTTTTTTTATTAAACTGGATATGTTTGTGTTATTGAAATACAAATATTAAATTCATATATATTCTTATACATAAATTTAATATGAATTTATAAAATATACGTATATTTAAAAAATGTACTGCAAGGATCCCTCCTTGCAGACTCCAGGGTTCGCATAAAGGACTCATTCTATTGTTGAAAGGTTATTTAATTGCCCGGTTGAACATGCCGATGCTGTCATCTCGAGAGCTGGTGGTGAGAGAGACCTTGCGTATTGCGCTCAGACGCGCGTCTGTGTTTCGGAAGGCCGACTGTGTGAGGTTGCGTCAGTGGGTCGCTTCGGCAATCCTCACACTTCCCCCTCCTTCCTGAATGAGCGCCTGACGTTTCACGCAATGGTTCTCTGTACAATGAATTGCTCCGAGATGACTACAGAAAAACTCGAAGTACAAGCTTTCTAGAAAACCTGAGCACCAATGCTCATGACAGATCAGGTATGAAATTGAAAAGCGAATTGCATGCAAAGAAAACTGCTTGAGCGCGCAGAAATTACGCTCGCAGGCGACCACGCTGTCATGCAGTTCATGCGCGTCTTCTTTCTTGATGCACAGTTACACAAACAGGTGCGCCCAGAAAGGTGCGGCTTAGTCCGAGAAGTAGATGAGTAACAATGGATGTTTGCGCCCCGAAGGTGAGACTTAGTTCAAGGATTGCGCCCAAGAGGTGCGACTTAGTTCAAGGGTTGCGCCCAAGAGGTGCGACTTAGTTCAATGTTTGCACTTCACTCGTCTTGCGTCTCCAACAATTGCTGAAGGTGACTTGCTTGGCCTTCGTTCCAGGTGTCGGAGTTCGGATTTCGCTTCTTGCCGTCGATGGTCTTACATGAAACTTGCCTCCATTGCGTGTCGGTAGAGATGATTTTCAAATGGATCGAAGTCGAGGAAAAGTCGAACAGGATGAAGCAGATGTGGCCATTGTTTGTAGTCCCTTGCGTCCGCCACGGAGCCTCCGTTTTTTTGTGGTGTTCAAACAGAAATTCCATTTGACGTGGTTCGTACTCTTCCAATCGCTGTCAAGCCTTGTCATTCAATATCTCTCCATTCGGCTGCGTGAATCATCGTTTACCGGCACCTCCTCCAGGCCGCAGTCCTCACCGAGGTTCTTACCGCTCTTTCTTCTCGCCTACCCCATTCTCGTCGTTAATCGGATGGAAGGGTAGTTCGTTGAGCCACAAGACATAGTCAATCAAGTGCGAGGGAGTCTTCTTGACTCTACCTGTTCTAGTTGTGGTTGGTTCATTGGGGTGGTGATGGTCATTGTCTGAGTCATCTTGATCTGAAGGGTCATGATCTGGCCGCCAATCTTTGTCCGCTTCGTCTTCCGATTCTTAGGAAGGTTCCTGGTCTGATGCCTCGATGTCAGATTGGTTGTCGGGAAGGGTTTCAGCAGCGTCCCTCTCGTTGTTGTCCACCTGCTGTTGGGTTGCGGCTTCGTTCTGCACATCTGACGGTGGAGGTGGTCCTTTGCGTGCCATAGTTATAGGATCCCAATACCGTTCCATGTCTTTGATGTTGCAGGTTCGAACGTCAGCAGAATGCCGAACTGGTGCGATTCAATAAACTACAGGACTTCTCTTTTCCAGTACTCTGTATGGCGCATGGAAGACTGGTTGCAGCTTTCTTGCGATTCCCTTCTCAGCGTTCGATAAGATGTGGCTCCTGACCTTGACCAGTTCCCCAATCTTGAAGTCCGCTCTCTTGTGCCTTGCATCGTATGCGATTTTCGTTGCGCGTGCTGCCTCCGCAAGATGTGCTGATGCCAGGTCGTTTGCGGCCTCCATCTCGTGACGTTGGTGTTCGGCGTTTTCCTGAGTTGTCATGCCTTCTTCAGAGGCCGGGAGGCTGAGCACGTTCAGTGGTACTCTTGGATCCATGGCGTTCATCAAGTAATATGGTGTTTCGCCAGTACTGATGTACGGTGCTGTGTTCATCGCATAAGCGAGCGTTGGGAGAAGTGGTCCCCATGTGGTTTCATGTTCTTGCAGGAATGCTCTCAAGCAGCCCTTCATTGTTCTGTGTGCTCGTTCCGTAGCATTCGACTGCGGATGGTACGCTGTTGTTCGGTGGTGCTTCACGCCGGTGATGCTAAGGAGGTTCGTGAATACCTTAGACACGAATGCTGCTCCATTGTCAGAGACTATGATTTCTGGAGGGCCGTAAGTACTCAAGAAGACTCTTTGAAGAATCCTAGCTGCCGTCTGTGCTGTCGAGTGATTCTTGGGAGTGAGCCACACATATTTCGTGAAGATGTAGACATGCCCGTGAGTAGTTTCGGGGAGTGGACCAACAAAATCGATTCCAAGCATTTGGAATTTGCGCTGAGGAATGACTGGTTGCATATCTCCCGCCCTACGCTGTTGGGAGGTTTTGGCGGTCTGACATACATGGCAGGACCTCACTTAGTCTTTGCAGTCTCTGAAAATCCTCGGCCAGTGGGCGACTGCTCGGAGCCGTTGCATTGTCTTGGTGACTCCTAGATGACCTGCCTGCCTGCTGTCGTGGCAGTCGTGTAAGTACGTGTGGCGTAGTTACTTCGGAACCTCCAGTCGCCAAGCTTCCTCTGGCCTACCTCTTCGTGCAGCGATGGGATCGATGTAATAGATCAGACCGTTCGTGTCGAGGGTGTGGGACTTGGTTATCTTCAGAATGTAGTTGTGGGATTCTTTGTTCCCTGCTACTTCCGGCCTTGTCAACGCCTTGTTGATTCTTTGAACGTTGGCATCACAGTCCTGGGCCTCCTTGAGTTGTTTCTTGTCCCTGATGTCCACAAGAGGGTCTGACCTGATGTACAGAAGTGCATGTGTTGGCGTGAGATGGCGGTCCAACTTCTGTTCCTCTACAGTGTCTTCTTTGCTGTCCTCGTCGTTCGACTGACTTCTATCATCCGATGGTGGGTTCCTGGATAGGGTGTCCGCAATTAGGTTTTCTTTCCCTGGGCGATGGACAATGTCGAAGTCATAGGTTTGTAGACGTATCGCCCACCTTGCTGTTTTTGCGGATGATGTCTTTTTGGATAAGACCCACTTGAGTGCGGCGTTGTCGGTGATTAGCGTAAACCTGCTTCCCGCTATGTAGGTAGTCCAGGATTCCACTGCCTCTACTGCTGCAAGGGCTTCCAATTCAAAAGCTGGGTATTTACGTTCTCTGTCCTTGAGCATCCTGCTGTAGAATTCAATCGTTTTAGTTTCATCCTCGATGTTTTGAGTGAGCACCGCTCCTAGACCAATAGTAGACGCATCCGTTTCTATCCTGAAGGGTGCAGTGAAGTCTGGTAGACTCAGGATGTTGGCTTCCAACAGCTTTGCTTTCAGGGTTTGAAAAGCCGTTTGGTGTTCGGAGGTCCAGATGAATGGCTCGTCTTTTCTGGTCAGTCTGTGTAATGGGGCTGCAGCCGACAAAAAGTGACCTACAAACCTCCTGAAAACCCACAGAGTCCCAGGAATCCTTGGAGCCTCTTCCTTGTCGTGGGTCTTGGAAAGTTCCTGATCGATGTCATGTGTTCGCATGTCAGCTGTAATCCTCCTGCGGTCACTCTTATCCCAAGGATTTTAAGTTCCAGTACACCAAAGTAGCATTTTTTTCCTTTTCAGCATGAATCCTGCCTTCCGAAACCTTTCAAATATCTCACGCAGTGCCCAGCAGGGCTCTTCCCATGTCTTCGTCGCTACGATGATGTCATCGATATATAAGATGCATACGGAGTCAATCAAGTTCCCTAGGATGTTCTGCATCGTTCTTTGGAAAGCTTGACTTCTGGTCTTCAGGCCGAAGGGAAGAACCTTGAATTTATATGCGCCCCGGTGACAAACAAAGGTGGTGCAGTCTTGGCTTTCGGGATCCAAGGGTATTTGATGAAAGCCCTGTTCTCCATCAAGAAGTGATATATATTTTGCACCTGCTAAAAAGTGGAATACCTCGTCTGTTCTAGGCATTGGATGTTTGTCAGCTTCAATCCAGCTGTTCAAGTAACGATAGTCAAGGACTGGGCGGAAGCCTCCACCGTTCTTTTTCCGTTTAAGGAAGAAGGGCGAGCCCCACTGGCTTTCCGTGCGTTCAATCCTGCCTGAGCTTTCAAGGTCATCCACCATTTTCCCTATTTCTTTCCTCAATTCTGGAGACGTAGAATATACTCGTTGGCACTTCGGCTTTGCGTCGGGCTTCAGTTTTATAGAATAGGGCTGACTTGTTAACTTTCCTGGTCGTCCTGGGAATATGTCGCTGTATTAATCTAGCATGGCTTCAAGATACTCAAACTGTCCCTCAGTCAGCTGGTTGAGTTTCCTCATTCCTTCCTCTGATTGGATGAACCATGTAGCGTTTTTGGCAAGGGGTTAGGATCCGCTGCGTGAGCCGACAGTGGGAACGTGTGCCTCACATCTCCATCAAAATTTCCCACTTCGTTGGCAAAGTCGATATTCAGCTTTACTTTCTTTGCGTAATCTTGACCAAGGATGCATTCAATCGCTAGCTCGTCGTCGACCTGGAACTTCATCTTCAGGTGCTTGCCTTGTGTCACAATCGGGATGGTGATTTCCCCTCTTGGTACGGGACCTTCTCTTCCGTCTGCAAGTTGTGGTGGGAGACCCTCGAATGGTTTGATGTGTTTTCTTGCTTCCGGGTGGATTGCTAGCAGCCAGTTGGTCTGGATGTGACTGAAAGTCGAACCTGAATCCAGTCCCGCGAAAAAACCTTTCCCATATGCTACGGTGTGGATGGAAAACATCGCTTTCGGTGGCCCAATGTACATGTTTTGTTGGTCTTGGTTGGACTGACGTGGTTTTCTCGGCAACGTACAGAAAGCGGAAATGTGGCCAATTTCCTTGCAGTTATAACATTCGACGTGGTCATGCCAAGGTTTTGGGCTGGTTGGTCTTTTTCGTGGTCTGTTGTCCCCGCGTGAACCTGAAGGTTGTGTGCTGTTGTGAGACGGCGATTGCTGCGGAGCAGGTGCGGCCGAGGAGGGCTGGTAGGCGACTGCGGTTGGATCCAGTTTCGCTTGCTGAGAGGCGGGTGCAGATTCCGTCGCTTGCGCCGTTGTCCGCTGGTTTTGTTGCAGGTGCGGCTGTTGTCTATGTTCCTGTTGCTGCGGATTGCTTTTTGCACTCCGTTGAGTTTGCTTTTCGGTATTTTTCTCCGGGAATGCGAGGTATGATGGTAGGTCATCAATTTCAGCTAGAAGGCTATCAGTGGATGTAAGCTTCATCAGTGCGAAATGGGTGCGTAATGTAGGATGCATCTGGGCGACGATTAACTTCACCTGAGCTCTTTCGGACATCTTAGTTTCCAATTTCGCCATCTGGCGTAGTAGTCCCCTGGCAAACTCACTTGGTGGCTCTAGAAACGTCTGTCTGGTGTTTCGGATTTTGGCCAACCTCTCGTAGTCTTCTTTTTGTTTCTTGAAGGCTTTTTGTAACAATGGCTTGGCGTCTTGCCATGAGTGAGGTTTTCGTTTCAGTGAGTGCCACCAGTTCTTGTATTTCCCCATCATCGTGCACTCCATTACTGTGTGAAATTCTGCTGGAGATAACCTTCTGCCAGTCAACTGGAGTGTTGTTGCTTTGATCCATGCAGGGAAATCAGTTTCATTCCCCAGACTTGAAATGTTTAGGTTACTTGTTCCAAGTGCTGAAGATAATTCAGAGACCCAAGCAGGTCTTTCTGTGGTTGAGGATGTTCGAATTCCACTTCTGTGACTTGGATTCTGCAGTTCTTGAGCTCCCTGCTGCCTCTCTTCGTCTTCCTGGTCGTCTTGTCTTGAAAATCCCGAAAAAACTGCACGACTGTTTCTGGGGTGTGCTAAATAGTTACGCGCTCTGTTAGGGGACCTACCAAAATGGCCGTCAACCGCATCGGACGCGTTTGTTGCACTGTTTAGCGCGCCATCCAACCCGTTCGTTTGAGAAGCGTGGTCAAGTTTGAATTGACTGAATTGATCCGATAGTTCGTGTAAGCTTTTAATGCAGGATTGTAATTTCTCAGTTAACAGTTTATTTTGTTCACGTAATTCTTCGTTTTCCCTAGTGTTTATACCGGGTGTGAAAGCTTGCATGTTAATCCACTCGTTCCCGTGCACTGATTTCGGCCTCGTTTCCTGCATTTGTTGATCGCGCCGAGCGGTGCTGCCATCTAGTGGACGATTTTGCAAGCCCTCATTTGGTGGCGTGTTACCGAGCGAACGTGAAACTCGTGGCGGAAAATACGATCATGCGTGAAATTTAATGTTTCGGGTCTCCGTAATAATTCCCCATCAATACTAACACCAAAAGCTACGTTAGGAGGTGGATCAGGGAAAGAAAACTGAGTTCACGACGGAATTTTGCCAAAAATCGGATGCGATAATTGCAAAAAAGAAAATGGCGGCGATCAGTGTGGGAAACTGGATCGGATTCATCTACGGGGTTCTCAGTACTAACAATCGGAGCGACGCCATTGCTGCGCATGTGCAAAACCGTTACACTTGGTTTTGTCACAATTACTACAAATAGTGTTCATGCGCCGTTGGCGTTGGTTTGCAAATGAGTGAGAAAAGTTCGTTTGCTTTTGCTGAAAATTCGTTAAAATTGTAACGGCGGATGCTACGACGGGGTAGGTGCTTGTAGCATCGCCGCTCGCCTGGTGTAACTTGATCTTCTTACTATTACTTTGGGGTACTTTTTGTTTCAAACAAGCACAACAGCTACAGTCCCGGCGTAGGGAATGGAGCTACACATGTCCTAAAATTGTGGGCTAACTGTAATAATAAGCGGTAACGCTGCCACCAAGGTGGGAAAATTAGGCTAGCTAAGCTAAGTTTAAGAGAATTGTCTTAATTTCTTACTTCTAGCGAACGATAGACGAGTAAACCAACTGGGTTTTAAACTCCTGGTTTTATTTTTGAACAAACATGTTAAAAATCAAAACGCACTTTACATTTACATTTGGCAAATTTACAACTGGATTAGTTTATAAATAACACGGGGAATTTACAATAAAATTCAACACTAGAACAAACACGATGTTCAGTTAAAACATTTTCAAATAGAAAAAGTAAGTTTGGTTAGGCACAAGGGGATTTCGCAAAAGAGCCCTCTAAATTACGAACAGCCTCGGCTGTCTAGTAATAGTAGACCTAAATGACAGTTATGTTTCAACCGTGAATTAACTAAGCATTAAACCTCCCAGAGTTGCTGTTGATAAGTCAACTCCTTAAATTATAGAGCCGCGGCTACTTATAAAGTGGACCCGAGCGTTTAATCAAAGCAACCTTCCACGAAGATCAAACCGTCCCTGTTTACATTAAACTGCGTTTAAAGAAACACGAAAAATAAAGCTGGTTTTTGGTAAGGGACCGTGAACCCTTAAATTATGGCTGCCAACGTCCGAAATGCCGTTTGGCTTGACACTCCATAAATTTACTTTCTAAAGCTACGAGGTTTAGTTAAAATTAAACTATAAATTTTGACGTAAAGTCCAAAAAATAAACTTTTCAAGTTAAACTAAGTACGATACGAACCACTACCTTTGCCCGGCATGGCAACAATCGGACCGCGGCATCTCCACTCCCGACCGGCGTAGCGACCTCTAGCTTTGAGAATCCTTGAGCTGTGCTGTGCTAACGAGTGTCTCTGGGTTTGGGTTTTTATGCCTTCTGCTTGGCAGGCAGGTAGAGGGTTAGCGCGGACCTGTAGGAGAGCGACGGAGGGGGTGAGTGGGGAAGAGGTGGACGCTTGGAGGAGGAGAGACAGACCAAAATCGGCCGCGCCGTCATTACCGGAAGTCGGCCATGACAGCGCGGACGACCGGGGTAGCTTGAGCGCTCTGACTGGCTGACGGAATTGAAGTAGTGTTTTGGTTGGCTGGATTCGAATTGACAAAGGGAATTGCCGACTTGAAACTTAGAGGCCTGGCTTTGAATGTGCAAGTGAGTTTTCAACTCATAACAACGTGATTTTTAGGCCTATTAAAATAAACTACGACGTTAAGCATCGCAACTATTGAAGGAGGGGGGGGGGGGGACGAAGTGTAATGCACAGAATAAACATTTGACTTTGGGAACGGATTGCTATATACAAGGCATGTTTTTAACGAAGGATAGCTAGTTTGTTTACGTTTTTAGAGGTTCACTACGGTCGGAGTTTGGATGGAGATGCTATAAAAAATAAACATAAAATCATACACTGGGTCCATAGAAATAGACAAACATAAACATTGGAGCTCCGGTAGGGTTCATGGCAAGAAGTTAAGTTTACCAAAATGCATTAAGTGCACAAATCAAAAGATTAAATATTCCAGCTAGTTTTTAAAGGGCTAATTGCAGTTTAGGTTAGATTTTTAAACTGGTTTGAACATCGGACATTTTTCATAAATAAGCAAAGTCGTCACCTGTTACAAATAAAAAATATCGTGTGTTGGCAACATCTAAAACACAACTAAGCTGAAAGTGTTTCGGCTTTATGCCTAAAGAAATATACATTATTTACATTTTTAAATTGTAATCGCCATACAGACGATGCTCTTCTGGTAGGTAAGAGTACTGCCCTTAGGTTTTTTCTTCGATGGTGTTGAGGTGTTCTCACCACGAGTGTCTGATACGAGACCGCGTTTACAAAATGATTGTCATGCGACGTTATGTTTTGCCAACGATCATTAAAGGTTCCCCAGTTAATTATATGCACTTGCAGTGTTCATATTTAAACGATAAATGTTCATTTTTGGGGGGGTGATGCCCGGAACTATTTTTTCTTGCGTAGGTTTTCTTCCTCTCTGGCTTGCGGCATCCTGCGTGACTCGGCCTTCGTTTGGAAGAAACATACAAAAGTTCACAATTTTCAATTGAAATCAGCTTAGAAACCCATTTTGTCCTCTTGCTGGTCTTCCGGCATCATCTGGGGACCCTCCAAAAGCATTAACGGGGAATGATCTCACCTTTCAAAATTTTTGTTGATGATTGAATTCGATGCGGCGGTCAAGTCGTCTGCTCGTTCGCATTTTTTCGGCCGATCGTCTTACCCATCACCAAAAGTTCTTAAATTTCTCGAATTCCGTTGTTGAAATTAAGTTGTACCATCTGTCGGGCGCCAAGTCTCTGCAAGGATCCCTCCTTGCAGACTCCAGGGTTCGCATAAAGGACTCATTCTATTGTTGAAAGGTTATTTAATTGCCCGGTTGAACATGACGATGCTGTCATCTCGAGAGCTGGTGGTGAGAGAGACCTTGCGTATCGCGCTCAGACGCGCGTCTGTGTTTCGGAAGGCCGACGGTGTGAGGTTGCGTCAGTGGGTCGCTTCGGCAATCCTCACAGTACTGTTAGTGAAGAAAACCAGAAAGCCTATTAAAGTAAAAAAACAAACCATCCCATTTGATACTGTGTTTCATAATTACGTAATTATAATAATAATAATTAATAATAATATAATTTTCTCTGTATTGCTTTATTCGTAATGTCAAATACATAAAAATGTAAGTAAATTCCATGTAGCCTAGTCTGAGTTTATGTTTAAATTTCTATGCTGAGCAGTTGTCTGTAGGATACTCTAATTAAAATTAATATTTTTCTCATTAATGCCATTGCGCTTTTATAAAACCTTTAAGGTTCATTTTCTAACCTAACAAAGAAGTTCAGCTCAACATTATTGTCATCTGAGATATTTCTGCGAACAGTAATTGTGATGAAGGAATAAAGGAAGCTACAGATGAAGTCATTTGAAATTATTTATTCCTACTGCTTTCTTTAAAAAGCTATCAATATCGAAAAAAGTATTGGTATTGAAAAAGTATCGGTATCGAAAAAGTATCAGTATCGAGAAAGTATCGGTATCGAGAAAGTATCGGGATACCGATACTCAGATTAATAAAGTATCGGTATCTGTATCGAATTGAAAAACCTGGTATCGCACACCCCTGGTGAGGCCTGACCTTGCTAAGAAACTTGGATAGCAATGGAGGTCACAGTTTGGACGTGCTGTAAAGACCAGTGGTGTCAATGCTGATGCGGCAAATTCAAAAGCATACAAACCTTGACGCTATGTAACAGACATATCGTTTGGTACTGAAGCTTCTGATGAAGGTAGACGCCTTCCTTAACCCACTGACAATTTTAAGTGGACAAGTTTGCTGTTCATTGTTGTGGCGTAGTGTAGTAAGTTTGTCTGAGCACTGATATTTAATTTTATAAAATAGCATTAACCCTTTGACAAATATTTGCCATACAGATGCAAGATGAGAAAAAATTCCAAATGCACAACGGAAATTTTTTAAAGGGTCCTTGGGACACCAAGCAAGGCGAACATGCACTGAATACTTGTTAGCGTTATGTCCAAGCAACTGAATGCCAGATTAAATTATGTGACTAATGAAGGAGTGGAAAAAAGTGCATAGAATTCAATGTGGCTGTTAAGGGTTAACAAAGACTTAAATTGCACAAACTGAAGAAAAGAACTACACAACAACACGAAAAGAGATGTTGGCAACCCTCTCGAATGTCAATCCAGCAGCAATGACCATTTGACCAATAGCTGTAGAAATCGCTCACTATTTCCTAGTTTTTACTCGCCACATACGCCCTGCATCTTACGTGATGCATTTCGTTTTTTTTTTATTTACGCATTAATTTCATTTAAAATTTCCTTTAAATGCGTTCCTTTTAATGCGTTTTTGCAGATGCAGTTATTATGTAGACCTTTATTTAAAGTCTAAGCACGTAGCCGCTAACTGCTCTTCTATAACTGCTACGGTTCCCGAGATATCGCTATTTGATTTTCAGTCTCTATTGCTAGTCGCAGTTTTAACTAGTTAGGCTAAAATTCAAGTGATGAACTGTTGGTTATCATTCGCTAAATGGCCAGTGGTGACCGACATTCGAGTGGGTTGGATGTAAGTAAACGGAGTGTGGTATTACGAAGGGATTGGTAAAGTTCTGTTGATAATTGAAGGGGTGTATGGACAAAGGTGTCAAGTAACAGTTTGTTCATTTCGAGATATTAAGGGCTAAAGTCTAACAATGGCTACTCCTAGCGTTACACCAAAACGGAATCGCACTAGTATTTTGTCCACCTTTGTCCGTGTTCGTAACAGTTGGGTCAGTGTTCAAAGTTCTTTGCCTTACAACAGTTTCAAGATATATCGTACACAAGTACCATAAAATGTGTACCGAATGTAGTTAACACCTTTGTCCACGTAGAATGCCAGTGTTATGCTTGGTGCAAGAGTGTGACAAAAGGTGTTAAGTGCTTAAATGTCTTACTTAAATTGAGAAAAAACATTGTTAACAAAAACATTGTTGCTAATAATACATTACAAATTTAACAATAATATGCAATGAAACAATACACTTTAAAAAGCACACAGCATTATTGCATAAACTATTAAAATGTTGCTCATTAAAAGGGTTACTCGCTAATATTCATGAACCTTCCACAAAACTATGATGAATTTTAGGGATGTAAGGCAGTTGTATTTTTTAATCTGCCAGCATCTAATTGAAATTTTGTTAATCTGTCTAATATTTGGAAGATTGTAGTTTGATATGTCCTTTTTTGGTACACCGATATTTTTATATGGCTCTTCGTCGCTGTGACTGTGCTTGTATTTATAGGTACCAACTTTGTCAACACGAATCCCAGTACTTCATCCCTTAAAGCTACAGTTTTTCTTGATGTTTAATGTACGCTGTCAAAGTCAAGGCCCTTATGAATGTTCACAGTACTTACATATCGATCCATCATATCAACAACAGTGAATGGGTATTGGTCTTGTTTCCTTTGCGGATAATGTCTCTATATTCATCTGGCTCGAACACCTTTTATGCTTTTTTTTTCATGTTCTGCTCTACCCTGCGAAAAGTTTCTGTCACAATCTAAATGTCTGCCCAACAGTTTGAAACTTGTCATCCATACATTTCAACATGCCCTTCAAAAGTAAATAAGTCCAAAGCAAACAAGTCGCAAATTCTTATTTTAGACTTGCAATAAGATGATGTGCTACTCATAGATTCTGCTTAGCTGGATGGATGCCACAAACTGTATGTGGCATCCATGCGATGTCACATTTTCAGTTCAGGTCATCATAGTACTTTGATCTTCATCAGATGTAATAAGATGAACTCCTATGTTATGAACCTCAGTTGGGATAGGCAAAAGGCTATCGATATACTTTAGTTTTGGAAGTGGCATGGTTTGTTGCATATCAAAGGTAATGCATCATTTTTGAGGATGTGCTTTCACATCTTCTGTATCTGCCCTGAGTGTCCCTGCGTATGCTGCTTTGTAGTTTTTGACATGCAATTCATTACTGTTTAATGAGTCGCCGACTTTGCATATGTTACTTTTAGGATGTCCGAATGATACGAGTAATTCTTTGATAGCAAAAACCAAAATTTGGTTTTAAAAGAGTCCAATGAGCTTACTGAAGAATAAAGCCAGATGAAAACTTTGCATAAGACATTGCCACTTTAGTCTGAATACTGGGTTACGTCTTGTGTTTTTAAAATGTCAAAATATTCTTATTGAACTCCATTACTCCATGGCTCTAGCCTCCAAGCCCTGTTTTTATTAAGCGTATGCACTTTTATCAGAATGTTTAGCTACCAAATAGACAGCAGCTTATTTTGTGGTAGCTTGTCTGTTACCAGAGCCAGGAAATGTGAAACTTTCCAGAAGTCAAAGGTGTTAAGCACGCTTAGGCAAGGTAAATTGAGTGCCAAAGGTGTTAAGTACGTACTTAACACCTTTGTCCGTGTTCGTAACAGTTGGGTCAGTGTGCTTTAACACCTTTGTCATGCAGTATCTCAGCAAATAATGCTTCTAGAGCCTCCATCTTTGTACCAGGGATAGGGCACAACTTGAAACCAAACACAACAGTGATAACTCATTTTTCGAAAAAATGTCGCTTAACACCTGTGTCCATGCACCCATTCAATTGTTGCAGCCCTCATTCTACAATGATGAATCTACAACCACCATCGACACCAGCTATCCAACATTTGGTGAGGAGCGATTTGGCTAAGAGACTGAGAGCATGTTGGAGTGGCAGGCCCGACAAGTATAGGAGGCTACGGACTCACAAGATTCGAATCCTTTATGAAAACAGTGCAGTGTTACTGTGTGATGTAAAACTAGTATAAATAACTTTTCTGAGTCTGAAGAAGTCACTAGGAAGCAAAATATTACCTCGTTTCTTCAAAGCTGTTGAAAAATTGAGATGAAAATAGACTGGTATTTAGATTTTTTTCAAACTATGGCGTGTTACAATGATGAATGTGTTTGATCGTGAATCCATTGACTCTCAAAGTAGTGAAGCCATTTTTGCTGTTTTTAAGTTGTCCTAACTGTGCTTCTGAATGCTATTAGGGTTACACTTGCAAAAACCTACAATTTGTTCATGGTGGTGTCGGGCCCTTGACACAAATTGCCTGCCTGGTGTGATGACGAGTCACATTTAACAAATTTGGAGAGAAAGGGGTCTCCTCTTTCTTCCTGCTAGCAAAACTCATTGGAAGGAGTTCGGCACGCGACCACCACTTTCTCTTTGTCAGTATTCAGAGTCACTGAGGTCAACCACAAAACTTAAGACTCACAGGGTTCATATGGGTCCTTGAACACATGGAAATGTCCTGGAAAATGAAAATGAAATTCCAGGTCTGGAAAAGTGCATGAAAAACGTGGAAAATTCCTCAAGTCCTGGAAAGTCTTGGAAATTCTCTTAACAGAAAATTGTGTTTTCCTTATTGCACATCAATGTGCAATGTAAGTTGAAAAACTCAAACAACTAAAAAGAAATTTAAAAAATATTACAGATTTTGTGTAGGAATTACAAATTAAGTCGCCACACCAAAACGGTTTATTTTATTTTATTACACCAAAACGGAATCGCACTAGTATTTTGCCCATACATTCCAGCCAAAACTCTTAATTGCTTTTTTTTTTGGTTACAATTCTTGAGAATACGTATGACATTTTTAAAAGATTTTTTTTGTGTTAATCATTCATTTTTGGTTCTTGAATTGTCATTCACAAGTCGTGGAGAACTCCTGGAAAGTCCTGGAAACTGGCGAGTACGAACCCTAGACTAAAAATGGACGTAGTAACAATAATTTTTTTCTTTGCTCAATGAAACTACTGATTCTGCACTAGCTCAATATCGGATAGGCTTATAAGTCTTTAAATTGGAAGCTGTTTGGTGTAGAGTAAGTAGGGCATGTAGCATTTTTATATCCGACGAAAATATACATTACCTGTTTTTCCCTCCTTTTGAACTTTTATTCCCCTAGAAGCTTTAAAGTTGGCTTCCCGGTCGGGCTTGTACTACTGCGCATGCGCAGGGATGGGCTGGCTATATATACTCGGCGCAGCCGTCCGATGGCATCATTTCTCCTAGGGCACTCACGACGACGTGACCGCCTTGAGCCCTCCCCACTCCATCCTCTCCTTCGGATCCTCTGGTCCTCAGGACGCATCCAATAGTATGCATCCTATAGGACACAGCATCGTCATCCCATAGGACGCATCCTACTCGAATTCGTTCGAAGGATGGCTCCTGCTAGGATGCCCTCTACTGCCAAGGATCTTCTGGATGTCCCGGTTGAAGCTTAGCTCCCGGCCACCTCTATTCCAACTTTAGGAGCAGGTAGACGGAGGATCGATCCGTCCTCTCCTCAGACAAGGATACATCCGCCGGTCCTTAGTACTGGCTGCCTTCTCCATCCTACATATTGCATCCTATCCACCAATAACCAAAGGATGGCCTCGCCTAGGATGCTTTTTCCTGCCAAGGACCTGGATCTCCCGCTTGTAGCTCCGCTCCCGGCTACCTCTGTCCCATCTTCAGGAACGAAAGGGCAAAGGATCAATGCGTCCTCTTCACACAAGAACTCCGATGACCCTCAGGACCAGTTGTGCTCGCATCCTCTACCGCCCACATCCGCAGGCGCTTCCTCCACGGGATGGCCTCTGCTAGGATACACTCTTCTACTACGGACCTTCTGGATCCCCCAGTTGAAGCCTCGCTCCCGGCTACCCCTGCTCCGTCTTTAGGAGCGGACAGGCGGAGGACCAATCCATCCTCTCCACACAGAACCACCGGTCCTCAGGACCAGCTGACCTTACCATCCTACGTATCACTGCGCATTACCTCTGCGCAGCCATCTTGGATTGGACTGCTTCACCACCTGCTGTCGACTTTCGTCTTCCTTTTCCTCCAGCATTTAATGCTGTTGTTTAACCAAAGGAATATGATATCCCTCCGCGCAGCCACCATCTGCGCATCCTACTGCGCAGCCCTCCTTTCTCATATAAATGCTTCAACGATGCAACTCGCTCGTCCTTCTACCTGCATCCTATGCAGCTGTCCTATACACTACTCCTCAACAGGTACGTTCCTACGTTCTTCACACGAGCTTTACGTCCAATATCATGTTCCTCGAATCGTCCTTCATTTGCCCCGACTAGACCTCAGTCTGGAAACAAAAAGGGGGGAACGCCTGCTCCCCAGGAACACCAGCATCTTGTTACTACTACAGTCAATCCACCCTCTCCCGTCCTGCCTGTGGATGAGACGGTTAGAAGCAACAAATTAACACAACAATCGGTTTGGATGGCGTCCCTGACAGGCCCAGCAGCCGGTTTGGGACTCGTTCCCCTTACGTCCCATGCCTTTTGTAGGCATCCGACTTGGTCCTTATTTCCTCTAAGCACTGTCCTATCTGCTAATTGCAACACATGCCTGAACCTTTCCACGCTTCATGTCTGCTTCACCACCTTCTTCATCCGCTCCCTATCCACCTGGATACCTCCGTTTGACACCCGGACAGCCGGCCCTATTTTACCAAGCTCGACACTTCTCTCTATAGCCACTCTGTTCCTTCGTCAATTTCTACAATAAATTCTTTCTACCGTTCCCACTCTTGCATCCGCTCACAGACGCAACAACTCTTCCACGAGAAGCACATATCCTTTTCTCGCTAGACTCGGTCCTCCGTCCCGTTTCATAGGACCTATTCTTCACTACGGCTTCGTCCTAGGACGCTTAGGTATAGACAAGAGACATCTACCAGGACTATGTCCTCATCCCCTTGTCGCCTCCCCAAACATTACAATCCCTTGAATTTTACGATTATACACACGTCGTAAAAAAAAAGGTGGGGGGGAAGGACACAACTGCACAACTATCCTGATATTACCTCCACCTCTTCAAACAACACTATGGTCCCGCCTACAGCACTACACCCACTGACTGCGCAGTGCTGCCACGTCTCACTGCCAGGCGCCTCTACAGTCACTCACCTCGCGATTCATATCGCTGCGCGCCCCATGTGATCATCTTCATTAAGATCTTGTCAAGATCTTAGTAAGATCTTTCCAAGATCTTGTTTAAGATCTTGGCAAGAAATTGGTAGTGATCTTGCAAGATCCTGCAAGATCTTGCAAGATCTTATCTAAAATCTTGCCTCAACTTAGCAAGATCTTGCATCGTCTTGGCAAGATCTTGCATCATCTTGGCAAGATCTTGCCTCGTCTTGGCAGGGTCTTGCCTCAAATTGGCAAGATCTTGCCTCGTCTTGGCAAGATCTTGCCTCGGTCTTGGCAAGATCTTGCCTCGGTCTTGGCAAGATATTGCCTCGTCTTGGCAAGATCTTGCCTCGGTCTTGGCTAGATCTTGCGCCGTCTTGGCAAGATCTCGCCTTCATCTTGGCAAGACCTTGCCTCCGTTTTGCCACCACTGATAAATTTAAATATCCTGACAAGAATATCATATTGGCTTCATTGCTTTTTTTTTGCTTTCACAAAAAAGGTCCAATATTAATTTGTTTTATTTCCTTTGCAACACGCGACACGAAAAAGACAAAAGCAAAAAAAAAAATCTAAGGAAAGCAATATGGAAAACAAAAAAAAGCAAACTAAAAGGGGAATAAAACAACATAAAACATTTTTTTCTGGGCAAGGACTTTATAATAGGCCTATTTACAGATAACAGTAGATACTAGATTACTAAGTAACCTTTTTATAGTTAAATAACAAATTCGAAAGATTGTTGGATTGTATAATTTTTAGTTGATCTTAATGCAACTGTCGTGGTTTACATTTTTTCAGTTCGTGCAGTTTCAATATCTCGTTGCCTTCGTAATTCACAATTTAAAAAAAGACATTGCAATGAAGAATATTCATTTGCATGCCTTTTCAAAATATTATTAAAGGCGGAAATAATACAAGAGTTAAATAAATACAGATGCAATTCTATTTACGTTGCCTTTTGGACTTATATGTCAGACTGCCTGAGCGAGGAATCGAACCCACGACCATTGAAACCAAAGGCCGAGGTCCTACCACTGAGCCATACTGACATGTAACAGTATGACTGAGAGGTAGGACCTCGGCCTTTGGTTTTAAAGGTCGTGGGTTCGATTCTCCACTCAGGCAGTCTGACATATTAGTCCAAAAGGCAACATAAATACTAAATAGGTTTGCATATGTATTTATTTAACCTTTTCAAAATAGTTATCACTAAGGCCGCACAAAGTAAAATACATGTTTCTCAGCCTCCAAAGATAAGGCATGCCGTTTTTCTTTAATTTACTAAAAATTACCAGTATTACACAGTATTCAGAGAGTTTTTGAGCGACACCTGTTATTAGCCTACGGCAATTTTTGGTTTAGCTGAAATATATACCAAGTGTGCTCTGTGTCCTGATCACAACCCAAAATATTTTTTTTTTCAAAATATTGTTTCGCTGCCCCGTTCCAACTGTCATTAGCAAGGGACACGGCATACATATAAAATCTACCGTATCCCGGTATCTAGGATACCCAACAAAATTAGCGTCATCAGACAAAATCTGACAAATCACGTAATTTGTTGTATACTTTAACCTAAAAACACACTCTTCATCCGACAATTTTACATTATGGATACCAAACCCTTAAATAGATTTTGCATGTACGGGGAGCCAAGAGGTTTTCGAACAGCGTCACAAAAAAATCATTTTAACGACCAATTTTTCAAAAAACTTCACACAAGTGGCCCACTTTTTTCTACTTATATGCTTGCTAGGCTACCAAATGTTCTATATGAGACAAATTCTTGGCACACCCCTGCAGTTGGCGCACACATGACATAAAAAACCAAATTTTTGTTAGCTAGATTCTACTAGTTTACAGTTTTAATTCAGCCAACTCCAATAAGTAGGCTAAGTAGGGCATTTTCAGTTCGCAGTTTGGAATATTTTACCAAACATAAATATGGGCTAATTTTTCTATGATAATTCGCACGAGTGCCAAAATTCAGACAATGGGGCTGTATAGTATACACACTAATAACACTGTCGTACAAAATCAACCAATATTTTTTAGGCATCTGCAGTTTTGAAACATTTAGTCTCAAAATGCAGCTATGCTAAAATTGAAAATAAAATTGAGTTTGGACTGTTTTTACTAAAAAATTCAGGGACAGCCTACACCAAGTACTAAAGTGATGTTTTCATAATGGGGACACATAGGTCTAATTTAAGGTAAATAGTTTGGCATCTGTAGGAAGTTGGCTAACTAAAACTAAACTAATCGCTAACAAAAATTTTGTTTTTCACGTCATGTGTGCGCTAACTTCAAGGGTGTGCCAAAAATTTGACACATGTACTAGTATTGGTAGCCAAGTAAGTTACACATGTAGGCTAAGTTGAAAAGTGTTGCGCTTGCTTGAAGTTTTGTGAAAACTCGGTCCGTTAAAATGATTTGTTTGAGACGCTGTTCGAAAACCCCTCTGCGCCCTTTACTAAAAACAGCTGGAATGTGGCAACAAAGCCAAATTTTGAAAAAAAATGACTTTTGGGTTGTGATCAGGACACTATAGAGCACATTTGGTAAAAATTTCAGCTAAATCAATAATTGCCATTTTCCCTGTCCCATAGGAGATGTACCTGTCTCTCAAAAACTCACTATGCCATATGTAACTAATCTAAAATATGCCATTTTGAAACCAAAGATGTATTGGGTGGGTTGAATGCCAGATAAAAAGCACAACGAGGGATAATTTAAGGGAGACACAAAATGAGGGCAATTTTTCTTGATGCGGCAGTGCCCGAGAGACATTTATTTTTATTTACGTTTAATGTGGCAGTGCCTGAGAAACGTTATTTTTATGTATATTACTTTATTACAGACAAGTGCAGGAGGTGTTTTGTGTCATTCATAAAGCACAAATGTATTCTTACAATAAGTAGGCTACGTTTCCTATGAAATGAGTGACTCAAATCATTGCATGTTAAATCGCGTGTCCTTTCCCCATGTATTTTGTTTATTGTTACAAATAAAACAATTGCTATTTATCAAAACATAGTAGGCCTATAAAACATTAGTCCGGAAGCTTTGAGACCTGATAGGACGATTAAAAGTAAAAATATTATTTTACATTATTTTATCTATCTAGATTGTGTCTTCAAACAAGCAAATAACCGATTCGACGTGCTGTTCACATCATCCTTCTTTCCAAAGCTAAGACTGATAGTTATTTTTTTCCCCAGGTTATTACATGTCTTTTTTTTTTTTAGATATGTTGGGTTGACTATGACCATCCTTCACAATCTCACTCAATTAGCAGTTGCCATTTGGCCTGAACCGTATACTTGACATTGATACAAATCACTTTTGTATTTTCTACTCTGAACATAGGCGAATTTTTAGTTTTTAATTTTTTACATTGCTCAGACGCAAAATTCCAAAAAATACTGTACCATTGCTGAAATATTGATTATATCTGCTAGCCCTCCAAATGCTGAACAGATACAGCAAACCTTTCTTTTCTAGCTAGGCTAGTATGGTCGAGATATGAGTACCTAGCTTCAAATCAGGTCACTGTTTTGGCGAACAGAAATAGAACTGCCCATTTTTGTTCGCCATTTGGTGACTGGTGACCGGTGACCGACATTTGTGAAGGTTGCCAATGACCTTGGATGTCCAAATACATATGAATTTGTTTAAACTCACAAGCACTTATTTGTCAAAACCTATTAGCCATTTGGAAAGCAATGTTAAATAGTAGGCCTTGGGCCAACCATAATTTATTGTCTTAAAATGATCAGGTATTCAAAAGTTAATGCATTTCTTAAGCCTTGTCTGCTTTTTATGCTAAATTCACTATAGACATCTTAAAAAAATCCAGATTAAATCAACATAAAGACTTAACCTACAGTACTTTTGGTTAAAAAAATTGAGATTAAAAAATAGATCTAGTTTACTAGCAAAAAAAATCAGCATGTCAATTTATAGGTAGGCCTATTACTGTAGTTTATAAGTGTTATGGGCCTTATGGCCAAAGTCTAACTTTAAAAGCGGTGAGAAACTGAAACATAAGCCTCGACCTGCATTAAATGCTACAAATTACCATATTTCCCTTAAACCCTTCAGCGCCAGGTACGTACTTGCGTACGTCCTGGCAATTCTTTGCTGAGAGCCAGGACGTACATGCGTACGTCCTACGTTCATTTTGTATAAATATAAATAAGGAGATGGTCCTCGTGTTTCCCCCATGTGGGATCCCCTGTGTGTTCTGCCAAATTATTAGAGGGTTTTCAGCTTGTAAAAACTGCCTCCATTATGTCTTGAGATTGGAGTCAATATTTTCTGCAATGTGCTTCCCTGCAATAGACATTTCTGGCTCTGAGCATGCAGCTGCTGAGCTCAATCTGGCATTGAAGAGGTTAAACAAAACATAGCACAACACACACAGAATGCGTTTAAAACATGGGCTGTCTAAAATAGAAATTCAATTTAAGCTTTACCACTTCAAAGTAATGCACTGGGACCATAAAATCAAGCAAAAAACAAAATGTTTTAGGCCTAAGTGTTAAATAGTTTTTTTTTGTTGGGGTGGGGGGTGGGGAGGTAGCAGTAAAGTGGTCTACTAATAAAACCAAATTCAAAAATAAAATGAATGTTTTGTTTTTTATTCCGTTTCTTTTAGGTAAACATGTTACACTGAAAATAAGCTTCTTATTGTTCACAATCATACTGTTTCCCAACCTTAAAAATGGTAAAAGGGTGTTTAAGTTCAATCTTAGCTGTAAAAAAATAACAGCAGTATTCATGATTTATTTAATGTTTTTTTTGTTGTTTTTGGTTTTTTTTAACATCTGCGGAAATTTGGCCGGAAAGTACTTTGGCCGGAATAAGACAATTTTTGCATCAGATCGGTTGGTTTTTGCACACAAATGTTCTCCATACTATCAGGAACAAATGAACATGTTTGTGAGAGGGCCTCGCCCCTCGCCCACACAGTGGGCTCGCATGTTCATTTGTTCCTGATACTATCAAGGGAAATCTGCAGCAAATGTTTGGCACTTCAATCACTTTATTCCACTTTCTAAACGAAACGCACGACGAAACGTTTCCTCTTGAAGTAAAAATTCATAAGTGTAGGCGCAGCAGTTGCCCAACCCAAGTACCGTACGTTAGGCCTAATGTCTGACGCCATCACGGCCTGCACTGCACGCACGTTGACGACTTGACGTGTAGCTTTTCGTTCAGCATAATATTTGAAAGGACACTTTTCTAGTCATCAGCACTCTTACCTTCTAGTGTAAAGATTTCTTCAATGATTAACGACCAGTTCAGAGAATAAGCCTAATGACAGCTTACCCAAGCTAGTAGTAGGATCGTTTTGACTCTGAAAATGCTGTTCGTCCGACATTGCAGGCTAGACGAACGACGATAGCTTACTTGTTGTCATGCTCTGGTCTTGTACTAAACGATAGCAAAGCTACCAAAATTCCACGATCATTGTTGCACTTTTCTCAAAATCACTGCGAAATAGATGTTTTACTTCCGTGCAGCACAGTTTTCGAATCGGTGCGTTAATTTTTGCCAACCGTGTACACCTATCAGCCACTCTTTCCTTCCCGATTTGAACTGCGTGCTGTTTACTGTTTAGCGATAATCACGCGATCAGCTACAGCGAATCGCTGTCGCATCGCGTGGCTCTATGGCCTCTGTGTAAAGGCATTTGGCCAAAAATCCAGATTGGTTAGGATACCCGGCACCAAAGATCAAAAACTCGGGGAACCAATTTTTTTCTTAGCGCCGTAGGCCTAAGTGCTTAAGCCTTATACTTTAAAATTGTGTAAATTCTAGGAAAATGGACAGAAACGCTCAGTCTTCACCTCTTAATAGCCACAGACTTACCCTTCATCTCTGCGAAAACAGAACTCTAAAATTCATCTCCTGCAAATAACCACAGCCAATTGAAAAACGCTCCAAACTGAGCGCACCGCACGCAATCGCCGATCGCCATTTTCCACAACAACAAACTTGTACATTTGTAATTTATATTTTTTCCTCAGGCATAAAGCCGACCAGTTTAGTGTTTGTTGTAGGAACCACATAT
This sequence comes from Lithobius niger, assembly GCA_023313725.1. Classification (NCBI taxonomy): domain Eukaryota; kingdom Metazoa; phylum Arthropoda; class Chilopoda; order Lithobiomorpha; family Lithobiidae; genus Lithobius; species Lithobius niger. The sequence goes on from JAHWFP010019961.1 coordinate 120,638, forward strand.
ATGTACTCACACTCTGCGTTTTTATTGTGAACTCCAATACTAGTCTTAGTTTGTTATGAAAACGTCGATTGCACCCTTTTTTTTTCTCTCATTATTTGCGGCTGCAATAATGTTGTAAACCAAAATGCGTTTTAGCATCTACAAACTAGCTGGTTTATTTTAATCCTTTGCCTAGTGCTTATAAAAGTAATTTAGTAACGTAACTTCTTCCCACAAACTCTACCTTGTCCAAAACTGCATTTTTTTTACTATTTTATTTCACCGGACATTTTCTCCAAAAAGTGTTTATCTTGTATTTATTTCAGAGCTCCGACCATAGCAACCTCAACCAGTTGTATATAAAGCCTTTACTACTATTAAAACTTGCAATAGATCAGTAACCATCCTTCTATTAAACTTGAATATTGATTTTAATAGCAAACTCTGTTCCCCCCCCCTCCTTCAATAGTGTGATGCCTAACATCGCAGTCTTCGATTCCTCCAAGGCAGCCTGCCTCTCTTGCCGCCAAAACGCGTAGTCGTCGCAGACGTCCGCTCCCTCCCTCACCCATATATACCCCCGGCCCTGACGTTCCACCTTCAGCACTGCTCAACGATCTCAAAGGCTAGAGGTTGCTACGACGGTTGGAGTGGAGATGTCCCCCATGGTCCGCAGGTTGCCATGCCGGGCAAGGTAGCAGTTCGTTGGTAACTAAGTTAATTTTTGAAAGTATTCTTTTAGACTCCAATTCTAAATTTATAGTTCATAAATCTAAACTTAACCTTTAACTTTGAGAATGATTGTGGATCAGTTAACCGCCATCGGCATTTCTGGCCTAGAACTACCACAACTTAAACCCTTAAGGTCCCCTTCCTAAAAACCGGCTTTTTTCTTATTTATGTTGAACAAAGGTTCTTCTAAATAATCAAATGGTTTAAATCGTAGAGCGTAGACGTCTTTTGGGTTGAGTACCAGGTTTACCATTAATTAGTTTGATCTTTAGCACTTGGCTTTAGAAACATAACTTGTGACTATTTTGCTAATGTAAACGTTGCATTCAGTAACTTAGAGAGTCCGGTGACTCAAACAACTTTTCTTGTCGAAATTTTGTAGTGTATGAACTTTTAACTTGTTCACTTCGTGCCGATTTTAATGTAAAATCATCGTGTGCTTTATTTTAAGCTTTTTGAGATAATTTTTGTAACTTAGTTCCAATGTAGTGCAGGAAGTTAACCATGTTTTAATAAAAAAACTTTCGTTGTTTTAAACAACCAGTTGACTTCGTTGAGATTTAATTGCATGAGTAGATAATTAAAACCCATTTTTATTTAACTCCCAGCCGGCAATTAAACACCCATCGTGGTGGCAGCAAATTAGTAAGTAGTTAGTATTTGAAACGTAGTTAGGACATGGACGCTCCCCTCCTAACCGAGCAGTAGCCACTGCAGTGCTGTAAAACTCCGCAAAAGTAAAAACAGTCACCGTAAATATTAACGTCATCGCCAGTACACCAGATGTCGGTGCTCACCTAAAAGGCACCTAAAGAAACAGGTAGCGCCGCTACATCAGGGTCTTTTTTATTTTTATTTTTTTTTATCTAATATGGCTTTAGGCTCATAGCTTATACTTGCGGCTTTTTTATGTTGGTTTCGTTCCTTTTTATTTGCTTTCGTTCCCTTTTAAATTGCTTTCGTTCCGTTTTGTATTGCTCACAGTATAACACAGAACGAAAGCAAAATAAAAGAACGAAAGCAAAATAAAAGAACGAAAGCAAAAAAAAAAGGAACGAAACCAACATAAAAAGGCTGTAAAATAATATTTCACATAAGCTGGTAAAATTGGTACTTCTACAGTAAAACTCTGAAAATGGTTGATTTATTTACGTAGGGCTTCGAAGACCCTAAAGTTTAATTATTGTATGTAAGTGGAAGTGGTAATAAAACCGTTTTTGGGAATTTTGCAATGGCTCTTGCATTGGAAAGTTTTTACAAAAAGTCGTAAAATGTTTTTCTTTTGCCGTTCGGAAATATACAATACCTGTAAATTTGTAGCATTCTTCCCCGAAGTATGCTTCTCTTGCTGGAGTTTTAAAGTTGTCTCGAGATGACCAGCTGCGTAATCCCTCCTGCGCATGCGCTAGGATCCTCTATAAAAGCATTCGGGCGAGACCGGCCCGTCATCTTTTCCCTCCAGCGGTAGCCGGAACGTCTACCTCCAAGCTTCTCTCCTGTTTCGTATCTACAAGCAACTATCCGATTTTTGCAAGTCACCTGTCCTATTCCTGCTATCCGAGTTTCGACTACATCTCCATCCCGCTTTGAACAGTCCGACTCTCGCTCTGGCTCTATCCTGTTTCTGCTGTCCGACTTCCAAGATCATGGATTGCCAAAGCACGGTCAAGCAAACAACGCCTTGACTCGCCCTATTGAAATGCCGACTGATTCTCAAGCAACTATCCGACTTTTACATCAGTCCCTGTCCTGTTTTTTGCCATCCGAGTTTCGACTCCGTCTTCATCCTGATTTGAACAGTCCGACTTTCGCTGTCTCCATCCTGCTTCTGCTGTCTGACTTTCAAGGTCACGGATTGCCAGCGCCCGTTCAAGCAGACGACGCCAGGGCCCGTTCAAAGGAAGCGATAACTGAGACCGGAAACAAGATGGCCGCTCCATCGCTTCGCAGTCCGTCGCCCGTCGATCCTAATAATGTTGTCAGCCCTTCGGTTCAAGTGTCTCCTTCTGCTTCGCCACTCCCATGTGGCCAACTTTCATCACATTCTTCATTTAAAAAAGCCAAGAAAAAGAAACACTCTCACAGATCGTCATCTTCTAAATCGCATCGATCTCTATCCGAATTTCCACTCGATCTATCATCACGCTCGTCCAAGAATTCGGACTGTCCTTCGCACACGTCTCAAAACCCGGACTATTTTTTCAAGAATTCGGACAGTCGATCACACAACGACCAGCCTCTATCCGCATCGCAAGTTCACGCTCTAATGGACCGTGCCATACGTGATTTCGACTACAAGTCAAGAATAAACAAACCACCTTCATCGTCACACAGCCTTTCCTAGACCCAAGATTGGATTACTAATTCGTCCTCATCTTCTCGCAAACGTCACCACTCACCAGGCAAGTCTTCTCGAATTAAAGCTTCCAAGCATTCCACAAAGAAAAAAGAAGACGATACTGTGTTTGTCCGTCCATCAACCCCTCCAAAAAAGAAACGACGACACAACAGCCCTGACCATTCAATCACCACCGAAACTGATCTTGAGTCTGCTTCAGTCCTCAACAATTCGTCTCAACAAGAGTCTGCCCCACATTCAAGCACGTCTAATTCAATGAAAACATCACGTCACGCCCACTTTAATGACTGCTCTACCGATGAAGACAACGATGAAGAAAACACATCGATCCCTTTCTCCGCACGGTCGAAGAATCCATTCCGGACTGTTTTCTTTACAAACCCTCACCCACAACTGCTGCTTCAACGAAAAATCGGGGTCTCACTACAGGAATTGGATACTGTCAACGAGACAAGATTCCCAAATCCCGTCCAATGCTCGGCCAGTCGACAACACTTCTCACAACTCTACTACGCAATGGCGGTACCTTTTTGGGAAAAGGAGAACCATTAGAACTGGACAAGGATCCACCTCCCCCCAAGCCTGAACGTGAAAACTGGTTTCTTTGTTGCCAAAACATCTTAACCTGATAATTTAGCATTACATTCCTCGAATGTGATGTTGCCCTGGAGGTTTCTTCCGGTGCGCAGCCGCTTGCTTGCATGCCCCCTGCCGCGCATGCGCGTGGTAGTCCTCCCTTATAAAAGCGACAGCGCGCACGCTATCGGCATTCATTTTCCTCCAGAGGTGTCTCCACGCCACCTCGCGCCGCTGTTCCCCAGCTTTCGTACGGAAAATTGGATTCTGACCGAAGATGGCCGCCGCTTCCGAAGCTCCCGCTTCGCTCGCCGATCCCGCTCATGCTCTCCTTCGTCCGCAACCTGCTGGCTTCTCCCTCGGCAATCGCTGGATCTCCGCCCTCGACCTCGCCGCCGTTGGCCCGATCCCTGCCGCCTCCTTCACTGAAGCTCCTCTTGCAAGCGTCAACGCCTTCTCGCACTCTCCCTTGCAACCCGGCCAGCGCACTCCGCCAGCCGAACCTTTGGACTTATCAGCTCTTCGAGAGGATTTTCTACGGACGAAAGACGTCTATCGTGAAGCCAAGAAGTCCCTCCAACGGGCTACGGCCAATCACTCTCCAGCCCGCAACTCTCCTTTGGACCTGTTGTCCAACTCCTCCCGGATTGGTCGAAGCGTCTCCCGCAGCGAAGTCCGGCACATCGTCCAGGAAACGGTCCGTGTGATGCAAGACAATCCCATGCCGCCTCCCTCCTGCACGTCGTCTGCCCGACACGCCCGCAAGCAAGTGTGGATTACATCCGCCTCCAGCCGGGACTCAGCCAAGCGCGGCTCAACGCCGCCCGCTGGCAGCCAGAAGAGACACAAGTCATCTTCTCCCTCTCGTCCGCAAGCTCCCTCTTCTGCCGTCCCCTCGGCAACTATTGTAGCTCCGCAGCCAGCCATCCCTCCCTCGTCCGGCAAGAAAATCCACTTCCGGGACGACGCCGCCGAGGACCAAGTCTTCCCGCTAGCTGCGCTTCTCAAGACGGTCGAAGATACCGTTCCCGACTGCTTCCTCTTCAAGCCCTCACAATCACCCGACGCTCCGGCTGTCAACCGTGGGCTGAAAACCGGCTTTGGCTTTGCCCTTCGAGACAAAGACGACAAACCCCGCAACCTTCTGGGCTATCCACCACGCTGCTAACCTGCCTCCTCCGCAACGAAGGCTCCCTACTCGGCAAAGGCGATCCTCTCGTCCTCGACAAGGAACCTCCTCCTCCCCGTCCAGGCCGTGAAAACAGCTTCTTTCGGCCGTTGGGTGACGGCGCCACGAACCCGAACAACTTTGCTACCTACCCGGAATGCGAATTCTTATGCAGCGAGGTAAAGATGGATTTCGGCACAGCTCTTTCCATCCCGAAGAAAGCTGACATCCCAACTTTCGTCCTGTACGAGAACGACAAATGCCTCCGGCTAAGCCTGCGTGCTGCTTCCCAGGCCGACGTCCTCAACACTGTGGTGAACGCCCTGTGCGAAAGATTGTCCTCGGACGCAAGCCCCGAAGAAATCCGCAATCTTTCGTCTCTAATAATGCAGCTCTTTCAGAAGGCGAGCTTCGCCACATATCACTCCATCAACTGGGCCACAAGAGCCCTTTTTAACAATACTCTACTCCTCCGGGACATTGCTATTTCGTCCGCTTACAATCTCAACGTCTCCACGATGCACCGACTCCGCAACCAGCCCATCCACGAGACGGACACGCTCTTCCGGGGCCTCATCCCGACTCTCGCCCCACTTCTTGACATCGCTAGAAAACCCAAGCCATACAAGCAAATCTCTTCTACCTCTCGTCCGGCCTCAAGGAATAAACAGCCCAACCCTCGCCCTTCCCCGGACAACTGGATCAGGACGCCTGGCCCCTCGCAGTCCCCGCGCCAAAAAGACTCTTGTCCGAAAAACCCGCAGCCCTTTCGGCCCGACCAGCCTCGCTCTCGCCCCGGCCAACACAAACAGAAACGAGCCGCCACGCCAGATCGTCGTAGCCGCCACTCGTCACCAGGGGTCAAAACCAACTCTCGTACGAACCAACAATGACGCATTCCACCCATCCTGCCTTCCAGTCGATGCAAGACTAAGATTCTTCCTACCAACATGGCTACATTTAACAGGGTACCCAGAAGTCCTTTCTATCATCAAACACGGCTTTCGCCCGGACTTTCTGTCAAACCCACCGCTCCTTCCATCACCGCCATGCGATTTCTCCCCGCCACCAACTCTTCAACTTTCGTTCGAAGTCTCCGAACTCCTGCGGAAGAATGCAATAAGGGTATGCCGCAAGCCAGGCCCGGGCTTCTACAGCTCCATCTTCGCCCGACCAAAGAAGTCAGGAGGCTCCCGCTTGATTTTCAACATGAAACCCCTCAACAAATTCATCTCAAACGACCATTTCAAAATGGAAACTCTCGAATCCATCCGTCTTTCGTTCAAACAGAACGACTGGACAATCTCCATCGACCTGGAAGACGCTTATCTCCATGTCCCGCTCCATCCGGCCATCACGCACCTCTTTCGTTTCATCTACAACCAAAAGGTCTATGAATTCCGTTGTCTTCCCTTCGGCCTGAATGCAGCCCCCAGAATTTTTACATTGGTTCTCAAACCGATACTGGCTCACCTACACCAAAACGAGATTCAAGCCAACGCCTACTTGGACGACTGGGCCCTCAACAACCCGGACCCTCTCACACTATTACAAAACAAGGACAAGACCATTTCCCTGCTAAATCAACTGGGCTTCGGAATAAACTACACAAAATCCAGCCTGATACCAGCACAAGTCTTCACCTTCCTAGGGGCCTCTTTCGACCTCCACTCAGCAAGAATTGCCCCCTCCCCGGAAAGAATAGAAGACCTCCTTCTCCACATCCGCCACTTTCGGGCGAAAACAAGCTTCTCTCCTCGAGAACTAAACTCGCTCATCGGGAAGATGGACGCAATGGCGAATCTCGTCCCCTACGGTCGTTGGATGGTAAGACCTTTTCACCACCACCGCATAGACAACCAGGCAATCAATCAAGACCTCCCGGACAAGCAAGTCCCCTTCAGTCCCAACTTTCCGAGGGACTCCCTTCTGTGGTGGTCCGATGTCACTAATCTCACACAGACGCAACCCCTCCACGAACCACATCCCGAGCTGCTCCTCTTCACGGACGCTTCGAGAACCGGCTGGGGTGCCCACCTGGGCACACAAGAAACGTCAGGCCTTTGGCCGTCAACCTGCACAGACCATATCAACATCCTCGAACTTCGAGCAATTTTACTCGCTCTCCGACACTTTCTTCCCGAAATCAAGAACAAGACAATCCAAGTCCAATCCGACAACACGTCTGCCCTGGCCTACATAAGGAAAGAAGGTGGAACGAAATCCAGATCTCTCCCATCATCTTACATCGGAAATATTCAACCTCTGCATACCGCACAACATCACACTCCTTCCTCTCCACATTCCAGGCAGCAGGAATGTGATCGCCGACTCCCTATCACGTCAGTGTTGGTTGTACGCATAGCCTAGCTATAGTTGGTTCTTCCCAGCAAAGAATTTATTTGTATTATTCATATCATTGGTTAAAATATCATTTGAGACTAAAATGTACTGTACTGTCTCCCAGTTCAGGAAAGAGCGATGGAAAAGCCTGGTCGGCAATTACGCCCCGTTTGCCTGGAGAATGAAACATCCGGCTTATCGAGCGCTCTAGCCTGGTGGGGACTAACTTCCGGTTTAGAATGGAGCGAACGCTCACTCGCGTTCTGGGGTCGATGCAGGCAGCATGGGATGCAAGCTGCAGTCATGTTGTTTAAGCCATGTGGTCAAGCGTGTGTCATTTGTTGTAACCTTGCAATGTCACTGTTAAATAAACAGTTGAACTTTAGTTATTCTTCTGAACCTTCTTTGAAACAAAACAGTAATTTGTAGGACTAGGAATTCGCTGGAGTAACGCGGACATTTTCCTACAGTCAGAAACCTCCAACGGGCGAATGGTGCCTCAAGAAATCCATCTGCGAATCTCTCTTCACCATCTGGGGCACTCCGATGATAGACCTGTTCGCCACGAGGCACAATGCCAGACTTCCCCTCTTCATAAGCCCGATTCCGGACGAAAGTGCAGTAGCAGTAGACGCCCTGACGTTCCCTTGGCACAACCTATTCGCCTACCTCTTTCCTCCCTTCAAGCTCCTCCCTCAGGTTCTCCTAAGAATCCAGAAAAGCCAGAGCTTGTTTCTGCTCATAGCCCCCCTCTGGCCATCGGCAGCATGGTTCCCACTCCTTCTAGAACTTCTAGTCGACACTCCAAGAAGTCTACCCCCTCAACCAGATCTTCTATCCCAACAGAGGGGAACAAAGCTACACCCGAACGTATCCAACCTCAACCTACATGGGTGGCTACTATCATCAAACTCCTTAAAAAGGCAGAAATTCATCAAGAAGAGGCCGAACGCATCGCCTCAAAGGCAACAAGGGACTCCACTAACCGGATGTACGACAGCCACTGGTCAAAATGGATTCGTTGGTGCATCACAAAACAAGCTAATCCTATCAACCCACCTCTTCCCACCCTCCTAAACTTCTTCAGAGATTTGTTTAACATCGACAATCTCAAAGGCTCTACAATCCTAGTCTACCGTTCCGCTCTAAACACAGTTTTCAAAGCCGCCACTCATACGAAAACGAAAGACCCACTACCAGAAGAACGATAACAGACTGGGACCTTTCACTCGTCCTCCAGTCCCTAATGGGCGAACCATATGAACCCTTACAGGACACCTCCCTTCACCTCATGACCCGTAAGACGGTCTTCCTAGTCACGTTAGCCGCCAGTCTTCGTTGTTCGGCAATCCAAGCCCTCTCAGCCGATCCCGCATACTGCATCTTTGGCCCCAACTTCTCCTCTGTCACCCTATATCCAAGATCAACATTCAGAGCCAAAACACAGAAGCCTTCGGAACCACCGCAACCAATCACCTTTCCTGCTCTATCCACCCTAGTCGGAAACGAACCAGAACGCCTTCTATGTCCAGTCAGAGCCCTACGCTTCTACCTAGCCCGGACTCGTCATGAAGCCATCCGCCGTGGAAGAAACCAACTCTTCCTCCCAGTCGATCCCCAATCTGGTGAAACATCGCCAGCCATGGTATCGAGATGGATTAAGAAAACAATCGAAGCAGCCTACGAAAAAACTCCGAATGAGAGCATGAGAGTGACGGCGCACGAAGTGAGAGCTGTCTCCACATCATGGGCCCACCACAACTACCGTAGAATAGATCCTGGCAGCAGCATCCTGGCGCCACCAGACTACCTTCACCTCCCACTACCTGAGGGATATGTCAAGAGAAGAATCAGGACTACACCGGCTGGGACCGATCGTCGCAGCCAGAACTGTGGTCAACCCCTCATTAAGCACTCAGAACACAGATGCAACCCATCCATGAAAGAAGCAAGCCACCCAGATGGAAGCAAGCCATCCAGGAGGAAGCAAGACCCAAACAACGGTCCTTTTCAGGGCCACCAAATCCTACGAAAGAGACCAACCTCCTGTTTTCATCCGTTCTGAATAAAGTGCAAATTTTTCCTCTTCCAGATAAAAAGTTTTTGGGGGAACGCCTGCTTGCGCCCCGGGGCGCCCGTCAGGACGGTGCCCGTCACCGAAAGTGACGAGGTCTGCTGATAATGCTAAATTATCAGGTTAAGATGTTTTGGCAACAAAGAAAGAACATTTTGCCGGCCCCCAGCCGGGCCGGCTAAAAATGGTTTCTTTGTGCCTAAAACATACTTAACCTAACTCTCGCCCTGCCTCCCCTCTCGAGTCACCGCCTGACACATTGAGAGTAAAATGAATGCCAATAGCGTGCGTGCTGTTGCTTTTATAAGGGAGGACTACCACGCGCATGCGCGGTAGGAAGCATGCAAGCAGGCGGCTGCGCACCGGAAGAAACCTCCAGGGGAACGTCACATTCGAGGAATGTAATGCTAAATTATCAGGTTAAGTATGTTTTAGGCACAAAGAAACCATTTTTAGCCGGCCCGGCTGGGGGCCGGCAAAATGTTCTTTTTCCGCCCTTATGGTGATGGTGCAGCAAACCCACGTCACTTCGGCACCTACACTGAATCTGAGTTTTTGACGTCTGAAACCAAGATGGATTTCGGAACAGTCCTCCACATTCCTAAACGAATCGATATTCCTTCCACAGTCCTGAAAGACATCGACAAGATCACCCGTCTTAGTCTCCGAGCGCTTTCTCAAGCTGACGTAATTTACACGGCAATCTACGCTTTATGCGAAAAAGTCTCAACTGAACACAGTCAACCCGAGGCAGCTCGTCTCAACAGCATTATCCAGCAGCTCTTCAAGAAGGCATCTTTTGCAGTCTACCACTCCATGAACTGGTCAACAAAGGCGGTTTTCAACACGACCCTCCTTTTAAGAGATGCAGCCCTGAACACTTCAACAAACATCAACGATTCCACCCGTCACATCTTGAGAAATCAGCCCATTCACGAAACGGACACACTTTTCCGCGGTCTGATTCCTAAACTTGCTCCACACTTGGATTCTTCACGCAAGCAAGATTCAACAGACCCTTTTTCAAAAACCAGAAGTCCTTTCGTCCCAATCCAAAAGAATCGGGTTACAGGGACTCTCACTCATCTAATCCCTCAAAGCCAACCCAGTTTGCTGACCCAAGGCATTCAAATAAACCCCCTGACAACCAGTCCTTTCGAAGCAAGTCAAATTACAGCGGGAAGAGGAAAGAACAACAACAGAACTTCCACACCAGACCGTCGCAGTTTCTTCTCATCCAAGACATCTTACAGCAAATCCTACAACCGATGACACACCTCGTCAAGCCATCCCAGTAGGCGGCCGCCTTCAACATTTTCGCCAGGCCTGGGAGAACATTACAAATGACAAATTCATACTCTCCATCATAACAGACGGCTTTCATCCCACCTTCCTGACCAGTCCAAAATTAGTCACACCCCCCTTCCTGGGAATTCGCACCAAACACAAGCCCTCAACTTTCCATGGAAATTCAAGAACTCCTCATAAAAAGAGCCATCCAAAAATGTCCAAATCCAAATCAACCTGGTTTCTACAGCACCATTTTTCTTACAACCAAAAAAACCGGAGGAGAAAGACTAATCTTCAACCTGAAACCACTGAACAAGTTCATGGAAAATTCTCACTTCAAGATGGAAACATTCGAAATCATTCGGCAAAATCTAAACAAGAACGACTGGACCATTTCTCTCGATCTAGAAGATGCTTATCTTCACATTCCACTCTATCGGGCAGTCCATCATCTTTTCCGATTCATGTACGACGGAAGCGTCTACGAATTCATCTCCCTTCCATTCGGGCTAAACGCCGCACCACGAATTTTTACTGCTGTCCTAAAACCTGTTCTAGCCCAGCTGCACCAAAACCAAATTCCAGCAAGTGCATATTTGGACGACTGGATCCTCAACCACGAATCACCTACCCAACTCATCACAAACCGAGAATTCGCCATGACCCTCCTCTCAAATCTAGGCTTTGGCATCAACATAAAGAAATCCCGCCTTCAACCTGCCCAGTCCTTCATCTTCCTAAGGGCCTCATTCAATCTCGCATCTGCAGTCATCACTCTTCTCCAGATCGAATCGAGTCAACCCTATCCGCCTGCAGGAACTTTCGTCAAAGACCAAGTCACACACTTCCAGATCTAAACTGTCTGATAGGAACCTTGGACTCCATGGCATCTCTTGTCCCCTACGGGAAATGGATGACAAGACCTTTCCATCATTTTCGGATCGATCACTGGAAAGATACTCATCCCTCATCCACCAGAACATCCCTAACGGACGAAAACTTCCCCTTCGAGAGTCTCCTCTGGTGGTCAGACATCAAGACGCTATCTCAAGGAGTCCCTCTCCACGAACCACACCACGACCTGATCCTTTTAACAGAAGCATCATTATAAGGATGGGGAGCTCACATAAACCAAGTAGAAATTTCAGGAACATGGGCAGACCACGAAATGGACCATAACATCTTGGAAATGAAGGCAATCCTAAATGCACTTCACCACTTCCAAAACGCCATTCAAGGGAAAATAGTTCAAGTCCAATCACACAACACAACCGCAGTCGCCTACATCCGCAAAGAAGGTGGCACTCACTCCCGACGTCTCCATCACATCACTTCAGACATTTTCCGACTTTGCATCTCTCTACAAACGACCATTTTGCCTCTCCACATCTCTGGAAATCGCAACGTAATAGCGGACTCTCTGTCTCGCCGGAAGCCTCCTTCCGGGGAATGGTCTCTAAAGACATCCATCTGCGAATCTCTATTCAACCTCTGGGGTAAACCCATGATCGACCTATTCGCCACGAGACAGAATGCCAAACTTCCCCAGTTCATCAGCCCAATTCCCGACGACAGAGCCTGGACAGTGGACGCCCTCACCTTTCCATGAGAGAACCTCCACGCCTACCTCTTCCCACCATTCAAACTTCTCCCAACAATTCTTCAAAGAATTCAAACAACACCCGGTCTATTCCTGCTGATAGCACCAAATTGGCCAGCAGCACCTTGGTTTCCCCTTCTACTAAAACTTATCATAGACCATCCAAGAAAACTACCAGAAATTCCAGATCTACTGTCTCAAAGGAAAGGCACCCTCCTCAACCAACACAGCAACAGCCTACAACTACACGGGTGGCTACTATCATCCAACTCCTCAAAGAGAGCGGAATTTTTGAAGATGAGGCATTCAGCATGGTACGCTATTTACCAAAATTGTCCCTTGATTGTCACGAATCAGGGTGCGAATTTTCGGTGGTCTTTATCTTTTTGACAGATCTCCCACCTTCCTCAGGCACTTCGAGCGTTGAACGCCCTCGAGCATTGCTCGAAGTGCCTGAGGAAGATGGGAGATCTGTCAAAAAGATAAAGACCACCGAAAATTCGCACCCTGATTTGTGACAATCAAGGGACAATTTTGGTAAATAGCGTACCATGTTTAATTAATTTCTGTTACCAAGTTAAACAATGAGCCTTTCGGCCTATCGTGAGGCATTCAGAATCGCAAGCAAAGCAATCCGTGACTCCACAAACAGAATCTACGATAGCCACTGGAAACGCTGGTTTCATTGGTGCCACGGAAGGAAAGTCAATCCGATCAATCCTACTTTACCTGAACTCCTAAATTTCCTCAATGACCCATTTAAAGAAGGTATCAAAGGGTCTACAATCCTGGTATACAGATCTGCCCTTAACTCCGTTTTCAAAGCAGCTAGATCATCGCATCTTCTGGATGACTTTCGTATTTCAACCCTCATCAAATCTTTTGAAGTTGAAAGACTTTCCATACAAAGAACCTTTCCTGACTGGGATCTTTCCATCGTACTACAATCCTTAATGAAAGCCCCTTATGAACCTCTACAGAGCTGCTCTCTGAACCTGCTGACACGCAAGACTGTCTTTTTAACCACCCTGGCTTCAAGCCTTCGATGCAGCGAAATCCAAGCACTGTCCATTGATCCTGCTTGCTGTTTCTTCCATGAAAACTTCACGGCAATCCATTTAAGACCAAGGGCGTCTTTTCGTGCAAAGACACAACGACCGTCTGAGCCCTCAAAACCAATTGTCATCCCCGCTCTCACAAACATAATTGGAGATGAACCAGAACGACTCCTCTGTCCGGTCCGTGCACTACGCTGCTACATCAAAAGAATCGAAAACAACGAATTTCGCAAAGGCCGCAACCAACTATTTCTACCCTTCAGAGTTGACTTCGGCACCACCTCCACAGCAATGATAGCAACATGGATAAAATCTGTCATGCACAATGCCTACGAAGACCTCAACATAGATTGCACTGACAACAAAATTAGGATCACGGCGCACGAACTCAGAGCGATATCAACCTCCTGGACATTTCATAACAACATAGACATCAATGAAATCCTACAAGCAGCCTCCTGGAGAAATCAAACTGTATTTACCAGCCACTATTTCGGGAAATGACAACTCAAGAAAACGGATTACATCGTCTGGGACCTATAGTCACAGCCAGACATGTCATCCAACCTCCTTAAGCACAGAAAACAGACAACAACAAGTCGAAACCTCTGAAGCAGATGTCCTGAAAACGATGTCCTGAAAACGATGTCCTGAAAACGATGTCCTGAAAACGATGTCCTAAAAACGATGTCCTAAAAACGATGTCCTAAAAACGATGTCCTGAACATGATGCCCTGAACATGATGTCTTGAAGCAGATGCAAGACCTAAACAAACGGCCCTTTGCAGGGCCACAAATATTTTACGAAAGATATCCAAATTCCTGTTTTCATTCTGTTTTCAATAAAGTGCGAAGTGTATCTTTTGGGGGTAAGCCAGCTCGTAATCCTAGGGTACTTGTCCAAGGGTTCCCACCACCTGAGTTGACGAGGTCTACTGAAAATGTTACAAATTTTCAGGTATTGTATATTTCCGAATGGCAAAAGAAACAGTATTTTGCCGGCCTTCCAGCCGGGCCAGCTGAAAATTGTTTCTGTTGCCTAATAGGAAATATACAATACCTGAACCCACCCTACCTCCCCTCTTGAGTCACCACTTGACATATCAAGACAGAAAAGATGACGGGTCGGTCTCGCCCGAATGCTTTTATAGAGGATCCTAGCGCATGCGCAGGAGGGATTACACAGCTGGTCATCTCGAGACAACTTTAAAACTCCAGCAAGAGAAGCATACTTCGGGGAAGAATGCTACCAATTTTCAGGTATTGTATATTTCCTATTAGGCAACAGAAACAATTTTCAGCCGGCCCGGCAGGAGGGCCGGCAAAATACTGTTTTTTCGGGGAGGAGGGGGAATTTTACGCTTTAGATAATGTAATGTAGGACTTCGACAAAAAAGTTTTGAAGAAAATAACGTAAATTTAGTATTCCAAGGATTTTTATGGTTAGACCAGTCGATTTTTTTTAGGAGGGTTGCGCTCCTTCTCCCCCCCCCCTCCTTTATTTATTCCATTCTTATAATTTATTAACTACAAAGTACCTTAAAATATCGCAGGGTCTTAAAACTGGTACTTTTGAAACCCATGATAATGCCGATTTATTTATGTATGCTTGGATAACGAAGACAGGGGAGCAGGGGGCACCCCCTCCCCTGTCAGCCTGCCTTACGGTAAAGTCCCCTTTTCTTTACAAAATGTCCAACATTTGCTAGAGCGGTGGTGTAAAAGTGCCCAAAAAAAGTTGCAAAAATGGCTAAAAGGGGGTGCAAAGAGGAGCAGAAAAGGGTAAGAACACCAAAAAAAAAGTCCCCAGAAAAAAAGTAATCTTGCCCTCTCGGGGACCTGTGCACGTGTCTCTATGTAGGGCTTTTAAAACCTTAAAGCTTTTATAATCATCTTTTATTATCTTTCAAGTGATAACGATTCAGTTTTTTTTTTGGCAATTTTGAAGTGTCTCTTACATTGAGAAATGTTTAAACTTTACAAACAGTTAAATAAATACGGATGCAAACCTATTTACGTTGCCTTTTGTACTTAAAAGTCAGACTGCCTGATCAGGGAATAGACCCACGACCATTGAAACCAACAGCCGAAATTCTACCGCTGAGCTGAACCATACTGACACGGCCAAAAAGTCATGTCAGTACGGCTCAGCAGTAGAACTTCGGCCTTTGGTTTCAAAGGTTGTGGGTTCAATTCCCTACTCAGGCAGTCTGACATTTAAGTACAAAAGGCAACATAGATTGGTTTGCATCCGTATTTATTTGACCCTCCTTCAGCCATTTGGCTTTCCGTCCTGGTTAATTACAAGTAGTGGCGTAAAGAAATAATATTTTACGGGGGGGGGGGGGGGAGGCGTACGACCACTTTATTTTTGCACAATTTGTTTTGCATTACGCATGTAATGTAGGACTTCAACAACAAAAGGTTTTGAAGAAAAAGTCGAGTAAATAGTGTTTTCCAAGATTTTTATGCCCCCTCGACTGGCTCGTTTTGTTTTGAGGGGGGAGGTATAGTCTGTCTTCTAGTTGTTTGTTGTAAACGAGCGCCACCGAAAAACGCCTGTTTTTCAAAAATTTAAAAAAATTTTTCTCTTGAGCGCCCAAATGCCTCGTCGAGGCATATCTGGCCGTTTTTGCAGTAATGGTCCGATTCTCAGAAACTCTTCGACATTTAATAGCCTGTCTAAATACAAGACTCTTGGGGAAGCCCAAATCCAGAAGAACCATAAAACTACGTTTGAAGATCACCTCAAACCCACCACATCGCACCTTCATCATGGCCGCCATTGCTGAACTCTGTATTTTTGTATTTTCATTTTATCCCTTTTCTTTTAGGGCAAAAAGTCCGAACATACTAGCTTAGTGTATTGTAACAGGATTTATACAGACAACCAATTTGAAGTGTGATATTTTTTATTGTGTTTGTCGGCCGCAACCCATATGAAAAATTTCCACAACGATCGAATTTAACTTTAAAAATATTAAACGTTAAATATTTCCAATAACTTAATGCGTTATAGCATTCAACTAAGCTGGTTTATTTAACCGCATTTATACTTTATTTATGTTCTTTTACCCCCAGAAACGCTACCATATGTCCAAACGTATAAACGTATTACGACCTGGCATTCTACCGGACACGAATTTTTCAGTGTATATATGTTTGTTTTAGTTCTCCTTTAACCTGACTGAGACCTACCAAAACCTACGAATAGCTTGATCTACTATTAAACACTAAAAGAATTCTTGAAAGGATCTGTTTAACCCATTTCCGAAAGTCAAACTGTGCAAAAACTCCGAATCCCCCATTTTGCCCCCCTCCCCAGCCAAAACTAGTTGTGGTGTTTAACACTGCAGTTACAGTTAAAGCTTATAAAATTTAATAGTAATGCTTTATGCATTACCCAAGCCAAAGTAATAAGCTTTAACAAGAGCCTAATCACGTTGCAATCATGTAAATATGGAATCCATAGCCAATAATTCAAAATACAGGCCTATTTCCGAAAGTTCAATTGAGTAAAACTCAAAACAGGCCTGTCTTTTCCGTCGTACATATCCCTACTCCTTCAAACGGCTCTGAACCCAGTTCCTTTGTTCATCCAACTTCTCCTCCCACTTTCCATTGTTCTCGAGGCCCTCAGCCAATCAGACCCCCGCAGCTATCCTCAACGTCCGCGCTTTCCCCTCCTCTCCAGCATAAAACCCCAGCCCCAGAATGCATAGTTAGCACAGCTCACAGATCTCAAGCTAGAGACCGGTCACGCCAGTCGGGAGTGGAGACTCCATGTCCGGAGAATGCCATGCCTGGCACGATGGTAGTGGTTCGTATGTTATAGTTTAGCTTTTGAAAGTTCAGTTTAGGACCCCCATATTCTAAATTTTAGTTTAAAACTTAACTTAACTCTCTAGCTAGAGAATATTATGGTGGAGACGCCTGTAGAGGCATCTTAGGTTCTCTCTCCCCATAACGTCAGAGTGGTTCTCTTTCTAAAAACCAAATTTTTCCAGTTTACTTTAAATGGATTTTTAATCTAAACTAAATGACGGTTTGATCTTTGTGGAAGTCAAATTGAAACAAACTGATGCCTAAATGTAAAATTGCCGGGCTTTTTATTACTTAGAACAGTTCTCGAGAGAACTAAGGGAGGTTGATCTTTTTGTACTTGGAAAACTTAGAAACATAACTGTGGACGGTTGATCATAAGAAACATACTGTCAGATAGACTATCATCAGTTGCGGCTGTTTAGTCTTGCGGGTGTCTCGGGAGCACTCATGATTTACTTTTTCTAATGTGAAAATTTAACTTTTATTCAAACCAAGTGTGTTTGTCTGAATTTGTGAAATACTAAGTGTATATTCAAACTTGCTACTTTTTGTAAATGCAAACTTGTTGCCTATTTAATTAATTGGTATTCAAAAGCTTTCAGAAGCAAACCTTAATGTAAAGTGTACTTCCATTCTCTGTTGCAAAAATAAAACCAGGAGTTTTAAGCTTCAGTCGTTTGCTAGACTTGATAAATTGTATTTTAGTGTAAAATTAAATATGTAGCCCATCTTTAGATTTTAGCTAGTTAAACAGTTAAATCCACCGTTGGTGGCAGCGATACCGACAGTTTAAGGTTAGGCCCCTTTAATTAGGACCGGCGCTTCATCCCCCATGCTGGGACAGTGTCCATGCTGTGTTGAATAACGCAAAAAGTCGTCATTAACACCGATTAACCTCAAGCTGAAACTCCACGTACACCAGGGAAACCGGGGGCGTTACAAGCACCTAAGCCGTCGTAGCGTCCGCCGTTACATTGTCGAAGGTTTAAGTACTAAATTATTACTTGAAAAAAGCTTGAATTTCTGAATTACATCATACTGTAGTAAGCCAATTTTTTGTCAATCTCAATGTCTCCATAAAATCTGTTCTTGGACGAATGTTAACAACTACCGTGTTTTTAGGAAAATATATTTTTGTTCCATTCTGTCACTACTACAGTTGGTTTTGTAACCCAATGATGCGTTTTTTTACCATGATTAATCCATTTAAATGGCCAAGGTAATAGGTGAGACTACCAGTCTCTTTCAGCAGCTGTTGGATCTAATCTGGCCTGCTCTGGACATAATCTCAGGCCCCTACAGTAAACGAGGTTTGCTCCTCCCCTTCCGTACTAGACTTCTTTCGCATTCAAAACGTCCACTAAGTCCAAAATTTACTCAGTACAACACTACGTTCATTATTTTGCTTACTCAAGACTTACTCAGTGCTCCTAAAATGTGTTTTAAAAAATAAATACTGCTGCAATCTTGCTAAAATGAAAATTACTTATCGTCTTTGCAACCCCCCCCCCCTCCCCCCAAAGAAAAAAGATTAAAATTCTGTAAGCAGTCATAGGTATGTTATCTTCTTGACACCAAGCAGGAGCCTAATTCCCCTGCACTTCTTTTAGCAAACAGTGAATAAAATAATAATCACGTAAAAAAAAGTTTACCCATGCACAAGCAAGATCTTGACAAGTCAATTAAGATCTTGCATGTGGGGCCAACCACCCAAGATCTTAGAAAGTTTGATAAGATCTTGATTGTTTTAACCAAGATCTTGTCTCCTTGGCATGATTATAACAAACTTGGCAAGATCTTGATAAACTTGGTAAGATCTTGATAAACTTGGTAAGATCTTGA
>JAHWFP010019962.1:0-38852 GCA_023313725.1 Lithobius niger
ACAGAACCTTTCAAGTCTAAAGTGTTAACTCGCGTTGATCAGATCTGTGTTTATTATTAACTTGGAAAACTTAATTCTGGAGTTTTTTTTTTTTGCTGGGAAGCAATGCCTTTTTTGTTTTTACCTTGGTCTTAAGTGTTAACTCGCGCAAGGTACTTTTTGTTTTCACCTTGGTCTTAAGTGTTAACTCGCGCAAGGTAATTTTTTTTTCCTTCTTTTAGTCGCCTTGGTCTTAAGTGTTAACTCGCGCAAGGTAACTAATTTAAACTCCATTTTTCGTTTGGCTACTAATGTCACTTTGGACAGTTAGTTTAAAGCTGTATTATTTTTGGATCCCCTTTCCATAACAAATAGGATCACCCTTTTGATTGCAAGGCATAGCCGCCGTAGCAGCAAGATCGTGAGGTACCCTATTAACCCTCATTTTGATTAAACCCAATTACTAAAATGAATAACTCAAGTTTTTGAATTTGGACGAAGGTAGGTCTCCTATGATTTCTTTTTGTACCGGGAAGAGTAGTAATGGTCCCTGTTCGGGTTAAAATCACCCATCACCTATTTGGCAGCAGGAGGAGTGTGTCAACTGTTGATACCAAACGCATCAGTTTGTAAAGGAGGAACCGTATTTAAGGTTCTACCGACATCGGCCTGTGCCAGTGATAAGCGGCTGTATAGCTAATGAAGTCATTGAGTGTGGAACCACGAACCTAACCAGCAGTTTAGTGGGGAAGCCCAAGCCGGATCCGTAAGCACTTAGGTGATACAGGCACTTGATCTAGAAGCCCCGCTGGAAACCCTCCACCACCCAAGCGTGATTTTGCGATTTTAGCAAAATTTACTAACCTCATTTAGTACAGAGAAGTGCAAAATTCAATTTTTCCCCTAACCTTAGTGATTTAAACTTTTTATTTTACGCGGTAGTTTTCTTAATTTATCCCGAGAGTCACCAATGGACAGCTTTTTATAATTGAATTTTAAATCTTATTTTAATCGCAATAAATTCTGATGCAAAAACTATGGAAATTTGCTTAATAACTAAGATTGTACAATTTGAATGTAAGATATCACTTCTTTAAATGGGTAACCAGAATGAACAAATCTGGACGCAATTTTGTTTTTGTATCACGTTGATTGTAAAAAAAAAAAAAAAAAGAAGTGTCTATAAAATAGAATTTTGTAGGCTATATTTTAAAATGTTAACTGCTAAAACTATTTACAGGCAGAAAATGTTTACCAATCTTAAGAGTGTCATGTTATCTAATCTTGAAAACCAATGATTTGTTTCATGATGACAAGTTGATTTACTGCTTGGTTACGCCATTGACAACAGCAGACGTTTAATTCTGGACAACGCTTCAAACTTTACAAAGATTGTTGTACCTCAAATTTGTGGGTATGCCCATATCATCCAACATTTGCAACGTTTGTAACCCAAAATGCGATTTTTAAAAAGAAATGTTAGTTATTTACCTAGGCTAGACAAGTGTTTGCATGCATAATTTAACTAAACATCCTAGTTATGCACAAATTGTAGCAATCCTTTCCTAGGCCCATTGGCAAGTTAAAGTATTCGAGTGTTGAGGTGTTAGGACAATTTTTGTGCAATGTCCATGTCACTGTTTTATAATTTTGAGTTGATTATTCAACATGAAATTTCTAAAATTTCGCCGAAAATTTGTAGAAAGCTGAGAACCTTTCCTGGTCCTCTAAACCCTAAACTGCAGCTCACATGTACAACCCCTAGCCACAAGATACAGTTCCTACTCTGGATTTACTACAATTTTAAATATTGTCCACCACTTGTCGCATGGAAATATTCATACACTCCTGAAGTTTAAAATCTAAATTTATCTTCATTCGTCCCATCTTCAGTGATTAAAAAAAAAAAAAAAAAAACATGCGTCCACTTCGTTACGAAGTAATCACACTTTTTTGGGCACTGTAAAATGTTTATAGCACCATAAATCCAACCCAAATTTAAGTTTGGATGCTATAAAATTACCAGTCCTGGGTCTTCGACAGGTTGTCCACTGTAAACTTCTAAAGAACCACAGAATTATTTTGTTTTTTTTACTGTATCATGCAAAAACTGTGCAAAAATGCAGTAACAAGGTGAGTAAACTGTGCAATTAACATTTAGGTTAGATTTTAATTATATTCTAACTTGCACACGACATGTAAATATTTTTATTGAACCAACAAAACAATTGTAATCTGGTTGACACTTATTCCGAAGAAGTTTGTATTAAAAAAAAAAAAAAGATACTGTACGCCGCAGCAATTGAATTTAATTAACTACGAATTTTATTCCGTAATAATTTTTTGCAGTTTCGTGTCTTTCTCCCCTAAAAATCGGGTCGAATTTCTCAGGTTACCTTCGAAAACGCCTTTTCACTCAACCGCAAAAAAATAAAAAAATGCGTTAAGCACCACGATCATTAAAAATAATTATTGATGTTGCCTATATTATTAACGTGCTAATGCATGCCTTTTTTTTTTCTTTTCCTAGTAGGCTATAAAATTTCGTATTTAAGAACACAAATACAATCCACAAATTCAACATTCATTAACAAACAATTACACGAATTTTAATTTGATGCTAACGAATTTTAATTTGATGCATTAACTCTGTTCACCCCTGTTGAGCTGTTGAATAGTGCCGGTCGGAACCATGAAGAAATCCCGTCGGCCCTGGAGGCAGCCATCTTTGAGAATAAGCGCACTTATTTTCCGGGATTCGGAATCTTGTTTTTGACATCCAGTTTCTAAAAGATAATAAAGCAATCGTGTCTTAATCGTTGCATGACTTCAAACTATGAACATTAATAAGTTAATTTCAATCTTCCAACGTAATTGATAACGCCTACTTACCTGAAAATAAGCAAATAAAACCGGCGGGCACTTCAGTTTCGTGTAATTCAAATCAGCCACATCTTCCTGCTCATAGAACGAACGCGTTGACATCAACAATGCTCTCACATGAGCGCGAGGCTGTTGCTTAGCAACATCGCTATCCATGAGTGTATATACTTATAATCTGGATTGCACACGATATTCTTGTAAATAGTTAGCGACTGCTATTTTAAGTATGCGAATCAAACATAGTTATTTTGTAATTGCATCATTATTTCTTGTCATTAATATGATGATCGTTGAAGAGAATTTAATTCAGTTTTAAATATATCCTAACGTTTTCATTAAATGCTTGACTTGAACCAGCGCTTATTTTTATCAGCATTAATTTTCTCAGGTAAAACCGACCTTTGACAGACTTTTTTATTTTTATTTTTTTTCTCCTTCAATCTAATTTAATTGAAGATATTACTTTTTAAATTATACTGGATACTTTTTAAAGTATTTCTTGCTGAGACGCGTTTGGGCTCAGCAGCCAGCTTATTTGGTCGACCTTTGTCTTTGCATTTAGCACTGAACTTTGAGTCGTGACGGACGTGTGCATTAACGAGTATCATAATAACTCAAGTCACTATTTTAAATAAAAAATGTCCGTCAACCCTTAAACTCACTGGCTGTTTGACAACCTCAATATAAACGCTGTCTGATTTATTAAAAATCCTAGATGTTGGGAAGGATCTCTCCGTACCAATATTTACCGGGATCTAGGTGGAACGGAATTAGATTGTAAGTTTAGTTGTAAGGTCTTACAGTTGTCCCTCGCCACATTTAGGGCTGGGCAACTAATAAGTTAAAGCTTTTGTAAACCATTCCGTTTCCTTTAACCGGGATTGATTTATTAAGTGTAATATTGTGTATTTTCTTTTTTTCATGTCATTATTTCTGGGTCCTGAGCCTGTTCGACATTATCAAAGTTCAAGTTGGCAATACACAAGGTTAAAGAGAACATCAGCATCATACGGAGCTGCTGCACTTTTGTCTCAGGGAGGGGGGCATTCTGTAGTGACTCATCCTGCCTCAGCTCCTGTTAACGTCAATATTGGACGAACTGATGCTGGGACTGTTGACCCAGCATCTTGATCCCCTTGAGCTGAGCCTGGATGACGATCTTAAGTGTGCCCTGCCTCTATTATTGAAATTGAATTCACTGTATTGTTGTGCATGCCGAACTCAAACCAATTGTTAAGCATGCGCGCAGCCTTGCCAACATATTGTTAATTTTAAGTAATCAAATATTATTATTCATATTCCAAACCAGCATTCCACCCTGAACTTCCCGTGAGTAATCTTTGGCTTTACTATTAGAAATTTATTCCTTTTCCTCCCCCAATTTCCCCAGTCCGCCACATTTAACCTTTCATGTCCTTGCTAATCACTGTATTTTTACCATCACATTGTCAGTAATTAAGAACTGTTTGGCTTAAGTCGTGGCAGGCGAGGCTATGTAAAACATCCAGCAGTAATGAACCATCAAATATTCAACCCAGCCAAATCTCTTCTTTATTATTGATTCCCACACACTGAACCATCTCCCACACACTCCAGTTTCATCACGTTAGGGCCGCCCACTCCCCCTGAACCTCTACAACTGGTGAAGCGGTAAATTGGTTTCTAGAAAACAAGCCTTTTACAGGTTGGAAAAATTGTAAGAAAATATTTTTAGGTAGATTTCAAGTTCGTTCCCATGGGTATAATTTACTTTCAAAGGTGCGGAATTTACAAAGGCAAGAATATGTAAGTTTTACTAAACATTTTACAAAATGTACCAAAATTCTGGCCAATACGGGTATACAAATAAATGAAGATGAACAGATGGAAGCAATTTTAGGAACATTAAATAGCCCTTATCGTCATCAACACTCCAACCAAGATTGCAGTAGCAAAAGAAGCAGTGGCAACGGTAAGTTCCGGGAAAAAGGTAACGGCAAAAATAACAGTTATCAACCTAAATTTGATGCGAAATATACCTGTAATTTATGTGATGTGAAGGAATGGACATCAAAATTTCGAATCGAATCATGAACAAATAGTTAGTTCGATAAATAATAACATTAAAAACGAAGCATCAAGATATAACAGTAATCGTGGAAATGGACGTGGTAACTTTAATAACCGCGGTCGTTTCAATAACAGCGCAAATCCAACGCAAAACAAATTCTGCACAAAATGTAGAAATAACACGCATGTTATGGAAACGTGTCGTATAAATGCAGCTATGAGCATTGAGCATGCCTTCTCGTTGTAACACTACAGCGCAAATTCAAGATGATGAGCTAAATGCTAACAGCATGACTTTTTCTCCAAAAAACCAACAAGCCAACCAGTGTTAGCTGGTAGCGTTGGTAAAGGCATTATTTGTGAATGAAACCAGCCCACACCTAACCTAACTTCAAAAACTGAGCATGTAATCCCAACACCAGTGCCTTGCGCTTATTTTGTACTTAAATTTGGGAAGGAAAATGCAGACGCCATTCTTGACAGTGGCAGCACACTTTCCTATATAAATATATCATTAATACAAAATTTATTATTTAATTTACACCAAGACCTTACCGTGTTCGTGTGGCTGATACTTGCTATGTTGAGTGTCCAGGTTTTGTCTTAGCAACTTTTAAAATTGCTACACGCATGCACACTTTTCTTTTACTTCTCATAAAAATACGATTCAACCTGTAATTCTTGGTGTAGATTTCCAGCATCTTCAGGCCTTCAACCAAATTATGCTAACAGCACTTATTTTGCAAGATAAACCTAACAATGTTTATAAACTCAATCGTAGTCCCTGAACTGATGATTGTTACTCAGCACAAATTTCGGTAACATCAACTGTGACCCCCCATTTAAAGGCAAGTTTAAATTTCTAATGGATATAATAATTGTATTGGTCTTCGGAAGTTTCAACCCTTAGCAGTACGAATAAGACAAGGCTCGAGTTCGCACATCTCTACCTGAAAATGTCTCCAAGACTCTGGCAAGTTTCCACATATGTTTGGGAATGTACTGTTCGTGCAACAACACCACATCACCGACCTTCAAAGGCACCGGATTAGCTCTCTGGCGTGATTCATGAGCGGTCCGTAAACACAACAGATAATCTTTCTGCCAATGATGCCACAGTGTGTTAAGAAGTCGGTTGCGATAAACCCATCTTTTGCACAGCTCGTCTTTGTGATCTTTATTTTTTATAGTGGGACCTGTCAAAGGCAAAGTAGTAAGCCTTCTGCCCACCAAAAAGTGAGCAGGAGTTAATGGTTCACCTTCCGAGGCTTCCGAATAGACGTACGAGATTGGTCTAGAATTCACCATGGCTTATACTTCGGTAAGCAAGGTAGAGAGGTCTTCAAAGCATAACAGTGCTCGTCCAAGGACCTTTCAAATGCATTCATTGACTGTTCTGACCATCCTCTCCCAAAAGCCTCCCTACCAGGCTGCTTTTTCCACAATAAATTTCCAGGAGACACCTTTCTGGCCGAACCAATTCTGGAGTTCGGAGCTGGTAATAGTATGCCACAGTTCTTTCAGCTCACGGTCAGCTCGCTTGAAAGAGAATTATCCGAATAGACTGCCTCACTTATACCTCTGCGTGCAAAGAACCTTCTCATTGCAAGAAGAAAATCATGAGTAGATAAACTTGAGACCAACTCTAGGGAATGGCTCTGGTCACCGCACATGCAAATAAACAGATGTAAGCTTTCTTCTAAACCTTCACTGCTTTCACATACAACGGTTCAGCAAAATCGACCCCTGTTGACGAAAATACAGGTGCTGGAGTCACTTTGTCGCCTGGAAGAGGAGCCATGACTTGCTGCCCAGCAATGGCGTTTGCCCACCAACAAATCAAACAATGGGCGAACTGGAGCCAGTCTTATTCGTACTGCTAAGGGTAGAAACTTGTGAAGACCAATACAATTATTATATCCATTAGAGACTTAAACTTGCCTTTAAATGGGGGGTCAGGATGTAGCATAACTATAAGTTTATTGGTATTGTTAGGCTTGTTACGCAGTTATTAACATTGTTGTTTATATTTTCTATTGTTATCGTGTTTTTCCTTTTTTTTTGTCTCTGATGGGTTTTGTTCCTACGAAAGGCTGCCATATTAAGTATGTAAAACGTTGAACTACAGTAAACCTGGACTCTTGTTTGCTTTGCTACAAAGAATTTTTCGCGACTGAGCAGGAAATACGTGATAAAGTTAACGAAAGTGATGTGTTATTGGAGGATGAGAAGGAACAATTATTTCAAGTTCTAATTAAATTTCGTTACGTGTTTAGCAATAAAGTTGGACATATCAGTCCAATTTTCGATATTGATGCAGGAAATCATCCTCCCATAGCATTGAAACCTTATCCAGTCTCGAAATTTAAAGAATTACAGATGCGAGAACACATTGAAAGGATGCTACAGCTTGAGGTCATCGTACCCAGTATCTCTAGCTGGTGCTCCCCTTCATTTTTGATGCCTAAAAAGCATGGCACATCCAGGTTCGTTATAGCATACAATGAATTGCACAAAATTACTAAGCCTATGAATTTTCCAACACCTAATATTGATGACTTAGTTCCAAGATGTCCTAAATCAAAGTTTATTAGTCTTACTGATTTGAAAGAAGCTTATTGGCATGTGGGGGTCACCGACGTTCGTCAGAGGTGTCATCCTTCTGCACGCCCTTTGGATTGTATTCCCCTCGACGTTTGATGTTTGGGTTACGCGGAAGGACAGCATTTTTCTGCAGCGCTATAGCAGAAATGCTACGTCCCCTACACTATCTGAAGTTAAAAATTTCTTTGATGACATATCAATTTTCAAATTAACAATTCAAAATTCACCTAATGGCGATTGAGGATACGCTAACAATTTTAGGCCGTGAAGGTTTCAAAATTAATATTAAAAAGACTGATTTTTCTAAAAAAGAAGTAATCTTACTTGGCTATAGATTGTCTAGTAATGGTGTTCTACCAAATCCGAGTAAAAGAGAAATTATAGAGAATTGGCCGCGCCCCAAAAGTATTCGGGAATTGCTAAAATATACAGGCCTTCTGGGTTGTTCCGTCGGTTCGTCGCTCGGTATTCGATGATCGTAGCGCCCCTACATAATGTACTAAAAGGAAAGATATCTAAGTTCCAATGGGGTAAAGCTGAAGAAGAAGCATATCAAAAGATCAAAACTATGCTTTTGGACGCACCCTTATTATCTGCTCCAGATTATACTAAGTCTTGGACGATTTATTCAGATGCCTCATTTTCTGGAATAGGCAGTGTCCTGATTCAGCATGATCCAGTAACTAAAGTTCGTAAAACGATAGATATAATCTCTAGACGACTCACACCTTCTGAAAAATTGTACAGTAATAACGAAAAGGAACCTGCATCAATCGTTTGGTCCATTCGCAAATGGCGTAGATACCTAGAAAGGGGTATAGTAAACATCTATTCAGACCATAAAGCGTTAATTTATTTAACCAAAATACGTCAACCAGGGTCACGCTTATCGAAATGGCTAGTTGAGCTATCTCAGTTCGACGCTAAAATTTGTTTCATTAGCGGCAAGGAAAACAAAATCACGGACATATTATCTAGAAGATACGAGATGGAAATAGATTATATTCCTGTAATAATTCCGTATTGATGCCGGCTAAGTATGAAAATAGCGGTCAAGAATGCTTATTATTTAACAACGATTGTTTATTTAGTCAAATTGACACTGAGCAGATTACTCTAGAAGAGATTAGTAAAACTACGCTAAAAGATTAATATACCTTTGCGCTTTTACGAGCGGTAACTAGTGAAACTGATAAAATTGTGTTTGACTCCTCTTCTGTGCGTAGATTTTTAAAAAAATTCAAAGACAAAGCGAGTGCAAGCAAAGGCATAATTTACATCGACGTAAAAAAGGTCGTAATAGACGTACCTAACCTAAAAAATTTGATACCTCAAGCATTACAGAAAAACATTATTAGAATAGTGCACAATAATTTTACGGGTCCTCACCAAGAAGTTTATAAAACTAATCGCAGAATTTTTATTACTTATACTTGGCCAAGAGCGTCAAAATTAATTTCAATTACATCAGAACTTGTAAAATATGCGAAGTCCACAAATCACTTCAAACTCGAAAAAGAGGAAAAACGACCATAACTCAATATCTAATTCCTTTTTTGTCGATCATTTATGATTTAAAGGGACCTTTGTGAAAAACGGCACTAGCTTTCCAATAGATTTTGGTAGCTGTCGACAAATTCAGTCATTGGGTAGAGTTAGTCCCTATGAAAAATGCAGCGGCTAAGACTGTAGCTAAAGCGCTAATAGATGAAATATTTTCGCGACATGGAGTTCCAGAAAAAATTTGGAGGGGAAATTGAGGGGAAATTTAATGAAAAATCTGTGTCAGCAATGGAGAATAAAAATGAAAATTTTAACGGTCTATAATCCCCAAGCAAGCTTTGCTGAACGGGTCTTACGTGAAGTGACAAAAGCTTTAGCAATTTACGTAAATGAAGAAGTAAAAGGCCACAGGTCATGGTCTACTAATTTAAAACAACTTCAAATGGCTTTAAACTCCGGTACTGACTGAGTGATGGGTTTTACGGCTAGCTGCTTAGCACAAGGACGTGAAATGCGCATGCCCGAAGAACCAGTGGGTAGAACATTAATAATTGACGTTGACTACCCTTTTTACATTCTTAATACAACTAGTCTCATGCATAGTATAATTAAGCGTGCTATGCACCGTCGTGAAGCTGAACGGGAACACAGGGTAATGAAAGCTGATCTGTTACGAACAGGTAAAGAATTAGAATTCAGAAATAAAGTTATGATTAAAAATCGTCCGAAAAGTGTTAAGAGTAAATTCATAATGAAAAAGATGTGTCCAAAATGTATTGGAAATCACGAAATCGTAAAGAAAATTAGCCCTGTGGTCTATCAACTTCGTGACTGAAATACAGGGTGATTAGTAAATATTTATACCACGTTGACAATTTGAGAATAATTACAGAAGGCGAAAGGTATCCTGATAGCAATATAGGATCAGAAGAATTTTAAGCAAACTTAGTTATGACTTCTTACACTAATAGTTCTAACTTAATGAAGATCTGACCTAAGAAAAAAAAAGTTTTGAAAAGTAAGACAATATAAAAAAAAAACTTTGAATTAAAAATTGTCTTGTGTGATGTATGCGAATTTGATTAAATTTCTAACCTAACACTATTAGTTAACCGACAACACTTTTCCCCCCTTTTCCAACAAAGTTAGTAGATTTCGAATTAGAAAGTGTCTTGTAGTATATATGCAAGCCTATCAACAGATAAAAAGTAAAGGCATACGAACTTTTCAACTTGTATTTACAATTTTTTTTCTCTCTATAATTTTTTTAAAAACTTTTTCCAATTTTCAGTAATTTCATACAAGTCGGTAATACAACATATGCGAAAAGCAGTAAAATCAAAAAAATTTATGCCGACTCAACATTTTTTTCCCTTAGAAAACAGTGAAATCTTCGTCGGAAGAGTCAGTCATGGAAGTAGTTGTTTCAAGGCACTTGTCAAAGGAATTCAGAAAACTTCAGTCAGTTTGAAGGGGAAAAGGACCACTGTCGTGAGCGTAAGCTTGAGGGCCTACAATTAAAAATAAACCATAAAAATCCAAATTCAAAATTTTACGACGATTAAAATTAAAACTTATATTGCCTACTTACATGAAACTTCTGGGTTGTTCGACACAATGATACGATTATCAAGAACTTTGGCATCGGTGGTGGAACTAACAGAGAAATCGGAGGTTTCAGGCGTGGGAGCCAGATTTTCGCTGGTGCATAATTTTCAGCATCGCTTGATGAAACGTCCATTGACTTGACGGAATCGAAAAAATAATTAGGGGAGTGCAGTAGGGCCTCCAATTGCTCAACCCAATGGTCGTGTAGGACGTTGACGCTAGCAGTCAGGTAGTTCATGAAATAGGGCGCCTGTAGAGGATTGGTTTCAACATTTAGAACGGTGTTGATGAGATTTTTTCCAGCTGTAAAAATTTGCCCCTCTGCTTCGCCGTCTGCAAGGAACAGTTGGAAGGGTCAGCCATTATCACTGTCCATGGTAATTTTTTTTCTTTCTCTCCTTCAACCAGCTTCAGACCATCAAGTAACTTTCGACCGTCCACTTTCAGTTTTAATTCCGAATGATGGATGACAATTTTCTTTTGAATTCGATTTGGAAAAATTCGAATGCCTTGGCACGTCCCTTGGCAACTAGTAAATAACTCCTAGAGGGGTTAATCAATTTATCTTCATAGTAATAAGGAACTAAGTATTGTGGTTGATATTTTTGAACGCATGAGTAAAGCCCGCGAAGTACTAACACACGCGAAGTACGAGCACGCACGTGGGTACTACAGGCAATTGTTAGAAGAAATTCCTGCTGAAAACTAAATTAACATACAAACGTTAACTTCTACGTTGGATTTACGAATTTTAAAGTAAGAAATTTAAGTTTCTAGACATCAGAAACGGATAAAGATGAATAAGAACAACTTCCAATTGTGACATAAATTGCACCATACGTGTAAAAGTGTTTTGTTGAGGATTTTAAGCTCGAAATGCGCAAAAATTGCGTAAGCCCTTAAAAACCATGGAGCCAGTCACTTTTCGTAAAAATGAACGTAAATCGTTATTCCTGCTGATAGATTCATGTGAAAATGTCCAAGCATTTTTATTAATGCATAGCACATGTTTCAGGGTGATATGCTAACTTTAAAAGCTGAAAATTATTCTAGCACGGAGGAGTGTGAATGTTTGCTAGGTCAGAAAAACATGTAAAACTTTTCAAAACAAGAGGATAACGTCCCTATAGCAACAAATATTAATGATTTAACACCGGTTGTTCTTGGTATTATTTTAAAATAATTTCTGAGAATTGTGTAATGATATAATATATAAAGATTCGATAAACTTTGATAATACAATTTTTTTTGTATCTCAAAGAAATGAGGACGTTTCTTTCCAATGCGGGGGAACTCTGCGACAAGCGTTCTCGCCACCTTATTGGTAATAGCCAAACCTAACCTAGATACTCTTAGTAGGGGTACCTGGGGCCAGTGGCCTTAGATTAGGTTCCTATTAAGGTTGCTACAGCATACATAACGTGAGTTAAATGAACACACTGTACTGTCATGACATTATGAATCTGTACTAAATCATGTATATTAATATATCTAACCCTGAGGTTGGTACTGTTTAAAGGACAGCTGATGCTATTCTAAGCACTGGAGGGAGACACTATAGTGCTGGTAGCTCACGTTCCTATCGGTGGCTCCCCCAGTTGACAGCTCTGGTGACTAAGAGCAGTCATAAAAGAGTGCTGCACAGCTGGGAGAGCTCACTCTAGGACCTGGACCCAAAACTTCAACATCTCTAATATGCGCACTAGCTCAGCCTGTTTCTAGATCTGTCCTCACTGAACCCAGTTACCATCCTCAAGGACAAAGCCCGCGTGGTAAACTCTGAATAAACCAATTGAAATCAACTTCAACTCGTCTATTCACTCCTTCGCTAAAGCCAGCGCTGTCGCATAAGGTATAAGCAAACTGTTTTCGTCTTTTTGAAGATAGTCTCAAAATGTTTTTTTTTTTTTTTTTTTTTTTTGTGTGGTAGCTTCATATTTATAATAAAAACGGCCGAAGGCACCATAATCGGTCAACAATGCAAAATACTTTGCACCATACAAAACGCTCCATTACTGGACTATTCGTTTTTGTGGAGAATGCAATAAACACACAATCAAGACCTGGCTAAACAATGTGAAGGACTGATCGATGACATATCCCTATAGAAGAAAAAATGTAAAAGAATTATGTCGTACGATCTAGGCCATGGAATAGACCCATAACGACGACTTCAACATTCAGGAATCGCTCTGCCCAGAGTCTCTGGAACCCGGATTTCCTCAATGCAAAGGTTCAACAACTTGCCAAAAGATGACTGGTGGCTGCTTTTTTCTACTAGTGGAAAGCCCAAAGGAGAAGGGTCTCCGTGTGAAATCACAAACGGCCGAAAACCTATGGGCTTTACTAACTACGCAGTATTACAAAATGAAAGATCAAGGCAAGTCTCTCCCCGCCCCCCCCCCCCCTCGAAATTCCCCAAAATCCTCAAGCCAAAATACATAACAGAAATTTTACTTTATAACAACGTTTTTGGAAACGACATTATTGTGTGAATACTGCAGTTCACTTCCTCCTCTCATTCCCCTCCTACCCCTCGCTCCCTACTCAGATGCAAACGTTTTAAGTGTTTTCTTTTATCCCACATCAGGTAACCAACTCATTCCGATTAATTATAATACAGTATATTATAATCATTCATTAATAATCTTTTGGTTTATAACGGTTTACAACGGTTTATTAAGACCAACAGCCCAAAGTCATGACCTCTATACTAAAAACTAAATACAGGAAAATAACGTGTCCGGTAAATTGCTCGCTGAAAATTGCTCCCCGGACAATTGATCGCTAAGAAGATTGCTAGCAAGAAAATTGACCGTGCGGTTAATTGCTCTCCACATTAAAAAAAAAAATTATGTATTTATTTTTTTACTTTTGTTAATAGTTATTAGTTTTTTAACAGTAATTTTTGCATTTTTTTCGTGTATTTGAGTGACATAAAATCAAGTTGCAGCGACAAAAATAGGCCTAAGTGAAGCGCAATTTAATCATCTTTCATTTGGTCTTATACCCGTCTTTGTAGGTGCCTTGGTTCAAGAGGAGTAGAGGTACACGCACACACGCACTTTTGTTTTTCAAGTACACATTGATTAAAAATGTTCTTTACATAAATCCGTTAACATAAATGCAGTCAAGTACAGGATGTGTTAAACTTCATTAAAAGAAAATAGCCACCAATTTGCATCCACCAATTTGCAAAAAAATGATAAAAAAGGACTTTTTTTTTATCAAGTACACATTGAGTAAAAGAGTTGCCGACATAAATGTAGGCAAGCTGTAATAATGATGCAAGCTACTAGCATGCTTGATCACATGTCCAGAATAATTTTGCATCGGTTGCCTTATCTTTGATGTGCAAATGTCCAGAATCCACAAGCTTATCTTTCCCCTTTTCACTAAGAATAAACTGAAGGTCTTAAACTGAAGGACTCGTTGGTCTTATTCGAGCAGTGTTGTGCTGTTGTGTTAACGTTCATGGGCGCTGACATTTGCAATGAGTACGAATTAGCAACAAGGTGCTCGGAAGTCTTGACTGCATTTATGTTAACGGATTTATGTAGGGAACACTTTTCACTCAATGTGTAAAAAAGTCCTTTTTAAAATCATTTTTGGAAATGAGGGGGGGGGGGTAGGGCTATTTTCTTTTTAATGAACTTTAACACATCCAGCACTTGACTGCATTTATGTTAACGGATTCATGTAGAGAACATTATTACTCAATGTGTACTTGAAAAAAAATTGTGTGTGTGCGTGTTCCTCTACTCTTGAACCAAGGCACGAAATAACTGCTAAAATTATTGTTAAAAAACTAATAACTTTAAAAAAATAATAATAAATTAAATTTAAAAAATATGAACCGCAATTAACCGAACGGTCAACTTTCGGACGAGCAATTTTCTTAGCGAGCAATTGTCCGTGAGCAATTTTGCGGAGAGCAATGTTTGGCGAGCAATTTACCGGTAATCATAAACAAAGTGTGACAAAATAAAATAAACGAACTGTAACTCTACTTCCAACTTTAACCATAATTACCCTGACCTCCAGCATTACAATTATACTATATTACAGCCAGTCACACGATAGAATGGCATGGAATCCTGGAAGCGTCGGCGAGGCAGAGTTGGATGGTACCCCAAGATCCTGTATGAGAACACCATTGAAGTCATATTTCAGTAGGATTCAAATTTCGCAAAGCAGAATGCAAGAGACAAGCAAACAGGAAGTGTGTCATAGACTCAGGCACGCCACATGCCCAAGACGGGGACATAGAACATTGTATGGTAGGTATTGATAGGTATGCTCTCTCAGGTATAAAGTGCCCTGTTTGCAGCCTGGACTATGACCCTGGAATGCTCCTGGGCAGCAATCCAAGGGCCTTCGGCACTGCCACAGATTGGAGCACTGTATACAGCGCGTCCTACCGTTCACTCCAACGTCCCATTCACCTGTTCAACGACTACAGGACCACTCAGAGGTAACAGGACGCATATCCTTTGGAACCAGTATGACAGTAACAGAATTCAGCCAGGTGACATACCCCATAGCAGCTAGCTCACTCGTGAGCTCATTTCCGAATACTCCACTATAACTCTGGACTCAGAGAAGATTCAATTCACCAATCTGCTGCGCTCGAAAGAATTTCCATCCTATTTCAAGGGCCAAAGGATGACACACATTTAATCGCTCGAAGAAGTGCCTTAGGAACATAAGACTGGATGCCGAGTTCAAGTGTGATGGTAAGTCCAGATCCAGGCACACATCAATGGCCACAGAAATAGCTACAAGTTCACAGATCAGAACAGAGGACACACGTTTAAGAAAGCATCTCCTGATCAGTGTTAGACTTGAGACGAATAGTCCAATGCCACCTGCTTCCACGATGAAACGAGGCATCACAGAGAAACTAACTCTTCCACAGACTTAACAGACAACCATGGCTGACGGGAGAGTGAACTGAAAACTTGACAGAGTTCAGCACGCCACACCCACCAGCATGGTGGGGACACAATATGGGGGTTGAGAAGTTGCAAAAGGCAGGATCCATGAGCAATGTTATACCTAGCCCTGCAGTGCCCTGACTCGCTCACGCCACAGGACCAAGAGTGCTGTTGTCAGCAAGAAACCTTTCACAATATCATCCTTACCTCGGATTATCATTTGATGTTATCTTTAACGACAAAAAGTAGCACATTGGGGTTAGAATTGTTGCAAGTAATTCTTGTTTGTTTACCGATTGCTAGATGCAGTAGTATACCTAGCAATAAACACGCAATAATAGTTGCACATGTAGTTGTTGAAAGCTTTGTTTGCTTATTTATGCTCAGCCTTTTTACCCTTTTTGAGGCTAGCAAATTATATACTGGGTTTCGAGGGATAACAAAATGTTCCACCAGGTCTTGATACGTGATTGTGTGTACTGAGTTCTCAACAAAAAAGAACAGTCCAATTAAATTGCCTTTCTCCATTTTCGGGAAAATATGGCCTGCTCTGACGCCTCGATTGTTGTATACGACGCTCTCTCTAAAATCCTTTTAAAAGATTATCCATAAAATGGTGAAAATAGTATATGTCTGTACCCTTCATTGATTTTTAATTAAATTTTTTTTATCAGGGAAGCCATTTAGACACACCCTGCACTACATTTTATTTATTTCCTGTTTACCTCCGTTCAAACTCAATATCTGACCCTTGTATAAACACATATATTACTGTCACATGTCCGGCACCCAGCATGGCGGGTAGTGAACAACTGCAACAAGCTGGGATAATTTGGACCAAGTTTCTAATGAACCAACTTCTGCATAATTCAAGCTGATATCAACGATAGGATCTTTTATAAACATTGATTATCTTTCGCCTCCTGTGTGCTTCTGTCAGCACACGCACTTTCATGACAAAGTAGACTGCTCTACAGCAACTCGTTTAAAATCTATTACCGGTTTTCTAAAAAAAAAAAGTTATTTACGTCCTACACGCAACATTGAGAGCAGGCATTATCGAATTAAATTTTAATGCTAACGTCACGGTTTTGGTCAGTTCACTCTCGTCATTCTTTGTCGTTGATTATAGTTTTTAATATTTCAGCGCGCACCCTGTAATT
Organism: Lithobius niger; assembly: GCA_023313725.1. Classification (NCBI taxonomy): domain Eukaryota; kingdom Metazoa; phylum Arthropoda; class Chilopoda; order Lithobiomorpha; family Lithobiidae; genus Lithobius; species Lithobius niger. The sequence continues at coordinate 16,727 of JAHWFP010019962.1, forward strand.
TCCACGACGCTATCGATTCTGCTGTTTGTTTATCGATAGCAATTTTTCTGAACCTTACGCAGAAGCGTGCATCTTTCACTTGAAACTGGAGAGTAGTCTTACGTTTATAAAAACAGCAAAGAAAAAATGTACTTATCATCATTACGTACCTTCAGTATATTGTTAGTGACTCTATTTAACGGTGGGAAGGGGCAAACCACGTAAGTATATTTTGACGTGAATCAGTAAGAGAAGTCTTTGGTTAATACGCACTAGCCCCTCGGCGTGTTTGTCTTAAATTTTAGAGCTTTTTGTTCCACTAATGCATTTCAGTGATGGGTTTTTGCGAAGCAGAGGAAATGGAAATGGAAGAGGAAAAGCAGGTGACATCCCATAACTGTCGCCTGTCTGTATACATATTTCGTAAATTCTGGGCCATTGTCCGAGTCATTTTAAACTTTGTACTTGGATTTCTACGCTCTATTTCTGGATTTAAGTTCGTTAGCAATAAAATTTGTTAACACGTTCTGGAGTTTTTTAATACAAAATTGCTATAAAGTACTTTTTCTTGACATTTTAACTAGCAAACTCGAAAAACTACACTTGGGTAAATGGCCAAAATAAGTTCATCTTTGGGTGGAAACAACCAATGTACTGACGTTCTCTTCCCTTTATATCCTTTCTTCTTTTTTTTGTTTGTTCATAATAAGAATGAAGGAAGGAAATTTGAAGAAGTAAGTTTGTGAAAAATGCTTCGGTTGATGTCTGATTAATGATGTTTCAATAACCTTGTTCAATAACCTTATTGTGGATGCCACCGGTATAGTTTGCCACTCACATTACATTAAACCGGCCCAGACGACCAGAAACATTGCCTTTACCTCTTTCCATCCAATTAACATTAAAATTGGCACCCTTAAGAGTGAATTGAATCGTACTGCCGACCGCGCCCAGAAACTACAACAGCATTCTGAGCAGTTCATCGCTTTAACACTTCCTCCTACTCCCTTTTCTTTTAATCCCCATTCCTCCCCTCCTCACTTCCAATACCCAGCCCCATTCCACCCACCCCCTTCCCATTCCTCCACCTGCCCCTCACTACTGCCATTTTCAACCCATTTTACTCAGTGAAGCCCTTTGTCCAAATTTGATTTTTCATCCCATCAGCGTCTACCCCATCAAAATTAGCCTTTACCAATCTATCATTCCCTCCCCCCCCACCCACGCCTTACACAAAATGAATTTGTGAATCTGTCTCCAAGGTATATTAATCGACTTACACATCAAAAGCTACACCCCTAAGCAGTAAAGCTTAAGTGACTTCTGGAGCCCACAACAATCTGACCACACCTTTGATCGTTTCAAGACTGTAACATTGATTAACAATAAACTAGCTGAAAAGCCCGTGCTACGCAGGGGTGGTGTTGAATGCACCGTTTGCAACACTGGTTAGGTAAGGTAGCTCATGTGTATATCGTCTAGGGCGGAATTATGTTTCCTAACTTTTTTGCAGACGTTGGCTAATAAACAATTAGGGATCAATATTTTCTTGAGGTATTAGCACATTTGTGATTGAAATCTCCAGCAAAGTTGCACTGTACGCATTGAGATAAGGTCAAAAAATGTCTCTGTAGGCTCTGTCTTTAAGCAAATTAGATTAACGAGAAAATGATTTATATTTCATAATTGCATTTCTCTGCCTAAATGCATGTGACATACTGCTATTACTTTTTATCCTTTTGGGTGCTGCAATCACAAAATAAATAAATAAATAAATAAACACGCAGGTGTATCTCCATATTAATTTTTCTTGCCTTAAATGTTTTAAAAGGCCTGTTCCCATTTACCGTATTTGAATGGTTTATTTAAAATGTTTTTTATCCAGCAAACTTAATTTCGTGCATAAAATGCATGTTCGCGTTTATCGTGTTTGAACGGGTTTAAAATTAAATGGCATTTGTTTTGCGCTTTTAATTTGTGTCCGAAGCATTCAAAGTAAATTAGCTGTTAGGAATTTTTAACGTGGTAACTACTTTCACGGTAACGTGACTATTTTTATTACTGCCTTTCTCGGTTCTGTTAGTTGACCGGAAGTTGCAGCAATGTACGGAAGTTGCATTGATGTACCTAACCCATTTGCTATTTTATAAGATGTTAACTGCTGTTAAAGTTTTACCTAACACCTAAGTTCAACTAACACACCAACCGTACGAACCTGAACGAATTTTTAATGTAGTAACTAATTGCACGGTAACATTATTTTTTTACTGCTTTACTGGCTTCTGTTAGTGGGCATGACGGTGGACTGGAAGGTGTTGTTAAAATGTTAACCTAACACTTAAGGGCAAAAGAAAAGTACCTTGTTTTACGGTAGTTTATCACTCAAAAGCAACATGCGGGCGGTCGGCTTTTATTTTTAGTTTTATATAACAAAATTTAGCTTTTACAGGGAAGAAAATTTTTTTTCGCTAGGTTGGCATACAATTTTGTCTAAGGCCTACATTTCCCCTTTCTGTTCAAATCAAGCTTTTTTTTCTGATTTACCTTGCCAAACTATTTCCAGTTAACGAACTAAATTACCGAATTGCCTTGCCGAACTATTGCCAGTATCGAACTAAATTAGCTGTTAGGAAATAATTAAAATCAGTACAGGCCCGTTAACAGTACATTTTCGTTAACTAAAGCTCTCTTACATACCTGAAGCACCAGTGACCGTCGGAGACGACAACATTATGTAGTTTGTAGTACCCGCAAACTGCGCATGGCCAACTGGGATTGAAACTGCGGAAACATGAACGGAATTTTAATCTCAGTTGGTCATAACGCTGTGGTAATTAGTGGTTATGTAGAAGAGTCATAGATGGCGCAGTCTGCATCCCTGTCGAGCAGCTTCATTCTCAGTTGACCATTGCACTGCGGAAATGGTGATAGCGTAAATGAATTATACATGGCACATTGTGTCCCTGGTCGTGAGAGGCGTACCGGAAGTGAAGGTGAACTTGACATTAACCCAAAGCGAAGCGATTCACCTGTGTCTTTGTAAAAATACGCCCAAAAAGCTGAGACAACTGAGAGTGGTGCGAGGAGGGCCTTCGAAAATCACCCAATCAAACACATACATCCGGAGACAGTTTGGTATCTTTAATACACAGAAAGTCCATAAGCAAATAATTTCTGATGTCGTCAATAGATGGCGAGGTCTGTCGGAATCGCCCATAAACCCTCGACAGCTAACTACTGTTACAGTGTTAACCTAATACCTAAATCCAACCAAGTGTTCATCTTATACTAAAACCACGAAAAATAACAACCATATGAGCCTGAATGAATTTTTAACGTAGCAACTACTTTCACGGTTGTGTGAGTGGATTTTCTGGGTTGTGTGAGTGGACTGGAAGGTGGACTGGAAGTTACACCGATGCACGGAAGGTGCACCCATGTACATACCTAACTGATTGAACGATTTAACTGCCGATTTAAATGGTGTTAAAGTGTTAACCTAATACTTAAATTCAACCAATAAACCAACCTTCAACGTAGCATCTACTTTCACGGTATTACTGCTGTTCTGGGTTCTGTCAGTGTACCGGAAGTTGCACCGATGTACGGAAGTTGAACCGGAAGCCGATGTAGCGATCTTATATGATGCATGATTCTTGGTGATCTCGAATATAACATATCTAATAGGTATACAGGGTGTCCCGGAAATATACTGACAAACTCAGGTGGTTATAGGAGTCAAGGAAACAAGCAACATGTGTTTCGGAGTCTTGGATATTTTTGTCATTGTGCATTAACAATGCAAACTTTCATACTCTATCTCGATTACAGTTCCTTTGTGGACATGGGTTTATTAGCAAAACTTGCTTGTTTCCTTGTCCCCTATAATCACCTAACGTTTGCCACAATATTTCCGGGACACCCTATATAATTAGTGTGGCTGTGTGGTAGCTGATATAGGCTAATACGGCACTTTGTTATGATAACAAGCCACTTTGCATCAATGTGCTTGAGATCCAAGGGATCTCTATCACGTGGGTTACTCCAAAATAAAATTCCCTTAGGATTCAAAATGGCTGCCAAGTTTCAAAACTGCTACAGATTTCCGTTACATTATCTGTTGTCCAAATTTTTGAGTAATATAATAATGTCAGTTCTAACTAATGTTTAGTGATGAAAGAGATACTGAAATTTAAAAAAATCTCGGATTGGATATGGGGGAGGGGGGATTGGATATGGCCCCAATTTTCCGCTCTTTATTAAAAATGGCGACCGATATGTGTTTTACATTCCGTGTTGCTAAATTGTTGAGTAAGATATCGTTTTCAACTAATTTTTAGTGCTGAAAGCAGTGGTGACCTTTAAAATATTGTCTGATTGAAAATGGCTTCCATTTTATGCTCTTCCTTCAACATGGTGTTCTATTTTCAGATGTTAAATTAAGGTTGCTTTATTACTATGTGAGACACCATTACAAGCTAACCTGTCACCACTGAAAATTAGCGAAGTCCTAAATTAAACCTTACATATCACATATTGCTTCAGAAGCTCATTATTGGGCCGCCATATTTGCCACCGTTTTTTTTTTTTTGCAAATGGCATCAAAAAAGCTTCTTTTTTTTGCCTATAACTTCTTAACCATTCATCAGACGGAAAAGAAAACAGTTGCATACTATGTTCAGAATAAAGTTTTCTTCAAAAAAGGACATATTCATATTTTGCATGAAATTAGCCGTCATTTCTAGCGTATGTTTGTTATAATTTCTGACTTTAAACCGCTGCAGTGACAGATCTATTTAAGTAAATCGATGTAAGTAAGCTTACATAAACGGTGAAGATTTATACTTTCCAACAAGAGTAATAGAAACTATTTATCATAAAGGAGGGCTAAGCCACGGCTGTTTCTCTATGATGTAGCACCATTCCTTCTGCGTTGATTCACCACAAGTTACATTTTTGACTGCTGTTGTGGCAGTTACAGTTCAGGGAAATGGAATTAATGAAGCTTAGATAAAGGGGTGATGTATATCATTTCCAACAAGGGTAATAACGATGATTTATCATAGTAAGGAGGTAAGCAATGGAGAAGGGGGGGGCGGCGCTAAGCTATGGCAGTTTTCGTTATACCACTGTGCCTTCTGCATCTATTCACCATAAGTTACATTTTTAAGCTGCTGTAGTGGCAGTTCTAATAAAGAAAAACGTATTTATTTAGACTTAGATGAAAGTTGGAGATGTGTATTTTCGAACAAGGGTAGGGTACACCCATTTATCTTAATTCGAATAAAATGGTCACAGAAAGAACGGTGCTACAGCATAAACAGCCACAGTTCAGGTCGTAATTATGATTAATTGTTTTTATTAGTATTGTTGGATAATTGAATTCATTTATCTTTGTTAGAACTGCTACAGCAGCATCTTAAAAATGTAAATTATGGTGAATAGACGGAGTAAGCGTGTTGCTACAGCATAAACAGCCACTGCTTAGCTCCTAATTATGATAAATCGTCTTTATTACTCTTGTTGGAAAAGATATATCACACCCTTTCTCCTTAGCTTAATTAAAATCGTTTATTTCAGGAAGAGCTAACACATACCACTTAAAAAAATGTTACATCATAGAAAAACAGCCGTTGCATAGCACCCTTTATGATAAATAGTTTTTAGTACCCTTGTTGAAAAGTATACATCTTCAACGTTCACCTAAGTGATGAACGTGGGAGCAAGGTTAGCCACGAGCTCTTGGGGCATCCGATTCTATAGGATGAAAAGTATACATCTTCAACGTTCACCTAAGTGATGAACGTGGGAGCAAGGTTAGCCGCGAGCTCTTGGGGCATCCGATTCTATAGGAGTCTTGGTCCCGGCTGTGCATCTCTGGCTTCTTACAGACCCGGGTTCGATACTGGTGAAGAAAAATGTATGTGTACGGGGTTTTTACCGGTAGTTTCCCGCCCGTTGCACGAGGGTTTTCTCCTGGTACTCTGGTTTCCTCCTTCGTGCGGCAAAAAACAACCGAAATTATGGTGGTATTTTCCACTTAAGCTCTAAGCTTCCAGGCCAACACCTACTATTCTATTATAAATCGATAATAATATCAATTTATTATATTTAGATCTGCTACTGGAGCGATTAAAACAATGAAATACCGGAGTACATTCTGGGACCTCCTGTACAGTATAACAAACATATACGCTAGAAATGACGCAGTATGAATTAAACGACGTATATTTACCAGAAGGTTTAATTTCACGCACATTATGAACAGGGCCTTTGGGGAGAAAATTTTATTCTGAACATAATGGTTCAGCTGTTATAAGCAAAGCACCGATTTTTTTGAAGCCATTTTCCAAAAATAGCAAATAATGCAGCGGCTTAAAAAAGGTTTAAAAAAATAGGATACCTAGGTACAATCTAGACCAAATTTCAGTGGTGCCACGTAAGTGTGTAATGATGTGTCACATGGTAATAAAACAACCATAATTTAAAACTTAAGAATAGGGCACCATTTTGGAAAAAAGAAATGCAGAAAAAAGAGGCCATTTTCAATCGAACGTTTTTTTAAAGGTCACCACCGCTTTCGACACTAAAAATGAGTTAAAATGCTATCTTACGCAACAACTTAGCGAACATAAAATTTAACAAAACTTTGAGGCCATTTTCAATCTGACAGGTGGAAGGGTGAACTATGCTAAGCAAAGTGATGCATTTTTCCAATTAAAGTGCTCAGTGTTTTGTAATAATAATAAATGCACGACTCTTGATGATCTCTTATATTTCTAATTGGTATCTAATTCCCGAGTCTGTGTGGTAGCAGATATAGGTCATTTTGTTATGAAGGGAAGCCACTTTGCATGGGTGTACTTTATACCCAAGGAATCACTTTTATAAGGGACCCCAAAAATATTTCCCTTACGATTATAAATGGTGTCCGATTTCTCAAAATGGCTGCCAATTTCCACTTTGTATTGTGTGTTGTCCAAATATTTGAGTTATACAGCAGTTCCAATAATTTCACAAACCCCTGAGTCTCTTGTTCAACTGTAAATGTTGGCCGAATTCGACTACAAAAAAACTAAACATGAATGGTTTTCCAACGCATAACTGGACACCTTTATTCAATATTCCAGCATTGTTTCCCGCATTTGTGATCCACTTAAATCTGTGAAACCTCACGTTATCTCACGTAGTGAGCTACCCTCCAGAAATTAAGGAAATTTGGTCATTGTAATTTGCCATCGCTCACACTTGAATGAGTAATTACTTACAGCATTACTTACCCAACTAAAAAAATTGTTCCAAAAGATCCACTGGACTTGCAAGATATACCACGCAGTAAAAAAAAAGCTAACTACGTCGAATTTCATACGCTCAACTGATTTATTACTGCATCAGCTTTAAACTTTAACAAAGTTTAGAAAACCCTTTTACCCCTGACGCTGACGTTTGCCGTATTATCCAAGCTATTTTTAGCTGAATTGCATTTTTATTTTATTTATTTTATTTATTTATTTATGTATTTTTCCTATAGGTGGTATGAAGCAAAAAGTAGAAGTTAGCTCTTGCAAACGATACAACCCCCCCCCCCCCCAACCCAACCCTAGGACGGTTTTAAATAACAATCAGCTTCTATTTCATTAATGGTAATTATAATTTTTTTTCATATTTCAACGGCTATCTTTTCTTTATCTAGCTTTCGTTAGTTTATGACAGCGGAGGAGTGGGCATATCGGTAACTTCGTTATATCAGTAAGCTTGAGACGGGTTGGGCTGCCAATTCGAATCCGGCTCACACCACTCCGATGAAGCGTAAGTGCATAAAGGTTTCCTCTTTCCCTGAATGTAGTTAGGACAAAGATTTTTTTGTCATATTTGTGAAAGTACTGTAAAAGACCTTACCAATTTTATTGATTCGGGCATAGCGGGTTTTATACATCGCGTATACAATCAAACAAACAGACATTCAGGCAGACGAAATCACATGATTTAGCACTACATCGCCACAAGTCACTTAAAATCAAGCATGTTCATGACAAATTCTTGTATTTTCAGTATTTCTACAGAAGAAGTTTCAAACTCTTGTTTACATTTTCGTGTGGGGTACGTCCGTAATACTGCACCCTACAGTTTCACAACAAGTACGTACAAAGTTAACTTTTCAACACAAGTCGTAGGTTTTCAACACAGGTTTTCTTTGGTACTGCACTGTAGGAAACCCCTTCCACACTATGACGTGCACTAAGGAATGTAATGTGCGGTGTAGTGGCAGCCTGGCTTACTGCATTTTGACTGAAGTTGGCACTAATGACCTAGCTGTCGACGCGCTTTTAAACTGCATTTTGTCTTTTTCCTCAAGGATAAAGACAAAATAACGAAGTCTACTTACGAAAAACCTGCTGTGAGTAGTGCTCCTTGGGAACCTTAATGAGGTGAGCAAAAGCATTGGGGCTGGGGAATTGAGGCTTAATAGCGTGTAGACAGCCAGGTCGTTAGCACCAGCCTCAGTCACAGTGCAGTGCTCCGGGTTTGGCTGAGCTGGTTTCTTTGGTCTGCGAGCTAATAGGATAGAACGTAAGATGGGCATTTTCGGATAAAATGCAGGTTTACTGGCCTAATATCAATGCTGAACATAAATATGGTTCGTTAAACCAGTTCAAAACATTACTTTCTTGAATCTGTTTATGTTGAATTTTGCTGACGTTTTATTATTGCATGCAAAGCGAATGTTAAAACGATGACCGCCCTTTTATTTGAAGCATTCATAAGCTCCTGAAAAGGGGTAATATGGTTTGGAAGTGAATGGCTTGCATGGCTTGCAATAGCATCATGCGATCATGTTATTCCACTTTTATTGTAAAAACAAAAAATAACAAACCGTCTCAACTAATAAGCATTCATCTGTAAATCTTATTTTTCAGAAATACCTGTTGCTGTTGACATAGGAATTCGCATTTGGTACATTACTGAAATATCTCTAGAAAAAATGGTAAGGCGGTATTATTGCTTTATTTCATTACTTTGGATGCGCGTTTGTGACGTAATTATTATTTTCCAACTCTCATGTTTGTTTGCTTCGTCATGAACACTACAGCAACTATTCTTAAATATAAATTACCACTAAGTAAATTGCAACAATACAAATATAACCAAGATGGTGAACCGCAGTGCACCAATGATGAAGTCATTCCTGCTATGGAGGAAAAACAATGAATATTATTCATCTCAAGGACATTTCAACTATTGTTAAGTGACTTTAATTACTCCTATGACATCATTTTTGACCAGATGGAAGATGGAGTCCCTTTAGCAAGTGTTTAACTGTCAAATCCATATTTGAATTAGGCTGGCCAGCCATAGCAAGGGACATAATTAACTCGTGCGTAAATCAGAAAAAAATTCTCTATGGTAATGACCAGATTAGAAAACGATTTTAACACCGTTAAAATCACGTTATTCACGTTAAATTTGATCATCTATATTGTAATTTGAGCAGGACTAGCATCTATGGTGAAAGTGCGACTAAAGAAATGGCACACGCTACAGGCTTGATTGAACCCGTGGTCATCAATGGAAATTGACTGTTCCCAGTGAACATCGCGACTGTTGAAAGAACTTTTTCTCAGTGTGTGTGTGGTTAAATTTTGGAATGACCCTAGTAGTGAGACTGTTAACGCGGATACTGTTGCTTCTTTCCGTCAACAGTTAGGACGTGGAACCCCTTAACGGTTTTCTTAAACGTCCCTTCCCAGTCTGAATACCCTTCTTAAATTTTTTGGAATGGTGTTAGTGGCTCACCCCCTTCCGTCTTCCTTCTGCGCATTGTGTGGTAAAGCCCATTATTATTATAAACCTCTGACTACATTGATATAAATCTGATGCAACTGATGCGACCATGAATGTTTTTTGGGTGATCAAGTCGTCAGCAAATGAAACTCTGTCCCGGTTCGAAATGCTCGTCATTCACACTTTGGACAGCAGTTCTGATCTTGCAAATTTAAACTCTCAGTTCCTAAAAAAAAAGTAAGTTTCTGTGCAAGTACGTCGATGCAAGAGGCAATACTGCCGTATTTGAATTAAACCATGTATGTCCTAAACACTATAAAAAGCCACCTAAATGTGATGATTGAGGTTCGTCTTCCTTAAAAAGAGAAAGACACCACCATCCTGAGTTGCATGTCCACAATAATAGGCCAGCTCTTAATGATCACTGCAATATTTCGAGCAAAATGGAGACATCTACATCAAATCTTCATATAGATGTGGGCGAGAAACAACACAAATTTGATGAACGAGAATACGATCTTATACCCAGTTGTTTAGGCCAATCAAGGTACCCTGTATATGAGCCTGCAGTCAAAGATAGTATAAAAATCAACATTGCAGTGTCATCCATCAATACAACAAGCGAATTGTAAATAGTAGTAAATAGAGATGGTAAAAAGATGTGGCTCCTGACTAACTGTACCCACAAAAGAAGAACGTCATGAATGCAAAAATCCTGGAAACAAACTTGTTTCAAGTTGTGTAGCTAGAAAACAGTTTCATTGTGGTGTGTGTGGGTTGCCCACAGAGCTGTAATGAGGGAGTTAAAGTGCACCTTTTAATTCAATGTGAAACCAAGCAAAAACTATTCCACAAAATGCAGAGCAGCTCATTTATAGTAGACGTGACTTATTCACCACAAACCGGTTTCATGTGTGACTACCTATGGTTTACTGTCACTAGTGACTGACATTATTTCCCTTATACAAGCAAACCTTCATCTGACATACAGGGAAGAGGTATGCAATACAAATGTGGGGAACCCAGTGCCATTGCCGGCCCTTGTGAAAAGTGTTTTTCTCACTGCATTTCTCCGTGTAAGCTGTATAACATTGGTGATATGAATGTTTACCCAGCGTTAAAATTGTTGTACTTTGCGATTTTACCACATGAAACTGAAGACCATAGGCAATCGCCATGTGGCTAAAAAAGTCAGCGTAACCAATTAGCAATGTGTGGTGCAGTGGCAACCCGGGCCACTGCACTGTGACTGAGGTTGGTGCTAATGACCAAGTTGTCGGCGCGCCATTAATCCTCATCCTGCCCAATTACAAGCCTGAGGTGGCTCTCAGCACCATTAACAAGAATCCAATTGATGAAACAGACAATGGTTAGTTCATGCCGGAGTAATGGTGTGTAAACTAAACCTAATACAACCAGGAAATTCCATCAAGTGTAGATATTCAGAAATCAGACTTTGTGTGCTTGAACGCCACAATTCAGATCAAAATCCCCCTCCAGTTAGACATATCAAATATAAGCCATCGGATAGACATCTATCGGAAAAACTAATTGTTTAATAATTAGTGATTGTCATGTTCATGTTTTGTGATTACCAAAAGCTTCAAACACTACAACCTGGACCTAGTCTGAAGCCTGAGCAAAGCGCTCATTAAGACAAAGCACTATGGTTAATCCCACTGAAAGCCTAATTGTTGCATTGTGCTCCGTTTCCAAAAACGAAGCCTCTGATGCTCTACAACCAGTATCCTGAAAATGACTGACTTAATGTTCAGAGAAATTCTCCGAAATTTGCCTTGTGCACATATCATGGTAATAGTTGTTCTCCCCATAGACCGGCTCCAGACGTTACCCAGGTATGCCACCACACTATTTGTGTCATTGTAGTACCATATTACAGTAACTCTGCACAAAACGTAAACTTAGGTTTGTGTAGTCACTTACGCTTCTTAGCAGGAGGCACGCAGGAGGCTTCATTTGTCAAATTATGTGAAGAAGTTGCTGCTGTAAGCCATTGCTGATCGTATTAATCAGGGAAATTATTTTTAAGTGGGTACGTTTAATGTTCCACTGAAATCCTGGCAGTGGTTTGCCTTATAATTTATTCGACGTGATTGGGGTTGCAACACTTGTGGCCTCGACATTTTCTTTAAAAGCGAGTTTTGTTGCAACATGTTGACAATCACTAGGGATGTGGATTGTGAAGGCCATTAGTTTGAATGTTGGTTCGAATTCTTGTAGAATCATTTTCGGATACAAACAGATGGCTGTCTTAGTTCATTGTTTCGCAAAAACTTTATCCAGAGCAATATTTCCAAGAACCTGCCCAACACCATTGTTGGAGACCTTAACATATCTTATATCAACTGGGTTACAAACCAAGTACATAATGGGTACCAGCAGCTATTTTTTACCATATTATCTTGATGGGCTTTGAACAACTTCTTTCCAAACCTATTAATGTAGCCTTGTTTTGGCTGATAGCGACCGTTCAGTTTACGCCGTTTGCATGATTGATAATTTTGTGACTACCAATCATAACACGGTAATGTATTGTTCACAGTTTAGGGTGAATGGTAAGTCTTCTGCTAAACCAAAGTTCAAACTTGTTCTTAACTTTGATAGGCTACATGTGTGTTTGAAAAATACCGATTGGTTTGTGGGCATTGACGATGATTCTGATTCTGGTGTGTATCTAGGATTCTTTCCCATGAACACTTCACAAATTTAACGGAGAGCTATCTTAAGTGCTGTCGTGGAAACAGTACTTCTCGTCCACCTAAGTTTATCAAAAAACAAATGAATAGAAAAAACTGGGAGAAGTACAGAAATTCTATGGACGAAACCATTATTCAACTTTAAAAGAATTGTTGTAAGATGTTAGCCTAAGCAAATAGACAATGTGCTATTCTTACTGATATTTATTTCTGATGGTACACCGACTGGTCTTCAAATACGCTAAACTTAAGATTTTAATGGGAAGAAATTGCCAACCCTCCACTAAGAAGGCAAAATTTTTAATAGCAATGCTGAAAAAGCTGACATTTCCAATGTGATCTTTTCAAAAACTTCACTGTCGATCACTACGACAACCCAGTTTTTCACCTGCATGACTCATGTTTCCCTTTTCCACCTTCTGTCTCACCATCAAATGTCTGAGAGATTCCCTGTGACTTAAAAAGCAGTCACGCCAGTGGACCGGACTTCTGCCACATTCTCAAGAAGTTTGCTGCGAAGTTGAGTCAACCATTGGCTAGAATTTTAAATCATTCCTTATGCTATGACAAACTGCCAGCTTGTTGGGGAAAAAAATAAGTAACGCCAGCCTATAAAAATGGTAACGCTGCCTATCCTTCTGCCTAGAGGCCAATCTAAGGACTCTCGGACCATGCAGAATTCTTTAATGGATAATACGAACCATATTACATGTTATGTTCACTCTTATTATTTACTTTCTGGTGATAATTTTGGGTTTATGGCAGCTCTTGTGCTTGCATTGTCAACTGGTCCACGGTTTTCGACTCAGGCAAACCTACATAAGTAATTTTCTTCGAATTTGCCATGGCCTTCGACTCTTTTTTTTATTCATATAAAAGCTTTATGTTGAATTAACAGGTTATGGTGTTGACGGTGGAATTTTTAACTGAATCACGGACTTCCTTAATAATAGATCACAGGTGGTGCACATGTGCTCTGCACCTTCATGGAGCATGTTGTTATTTGTGGCTTTCCACAAGGTTCTGCTTCGGGACCACTTTTTACCTTATTTACATTAATGACCTCTGTGTTGATGCTCCCAGTATAAAGATTCTAAAGTTTGCAGTTGATGTTAAACTTTATACTTATTAAATATTTGCTCGATCTCGCAAATCTGTCGTCATATTTAGTAACTTTGGAGTTCTAATCAGACCGTTAGCAACTGCCTATTTCCGATCCAAAATGTAAGCTCTTTCACATTGATTTCCGATTCAAATTGTAAGATCTTTCACATTGGTATTTGAAGACAGACACCAATTGCAGCATCCTCCGCACTCCTCTTGACCATGTTTTCGAGGTTAAAAATCTAGCCAGTTGATTTACCTGGATTAAAAGACTGGCTTCCATTGCAACTACATTGTTTCAAAAAAGCCAGACAAAGAGTGCTCTGCTGAGACGTTGTTTTGTTTCTAGAACCCTTCACGCTGGCGTAGAACCCTTCACACTGGTCAAGACCTATATCACGTATGTAAAGCCTAAACTCGAATTTGGTAGTAAGGTCTGCTAACCATGCCAGGTTAAGGACATCAATGAGGTCGAATCGGTTATTGAAGGTTAACCAAATACCTACCTACCCTTTGATGAAAATTTTACTCGGTGTGCTAAAGTGTTCTGAGTATGGATTCCCTTGAGTTGTGCCGAATGCAGGCTTGTCTGTATTTACCTTTTCTATTTTCATAGACTATTTGCCTTCAATTCTGATGTTTCTTCACTGTCAAGATTGGTGGATGCACCAGGGATTATCCTGTTAAGCTGGTGGTTAACCATGTTAGAAAGGATTGTCGTACATTTTTTTTTCTCCAATTGTGTTGTTAAAGTGTAAAGTTCTGTCCACCAACATTCTATTGGTTAATGGTAGACTGCGGAATGTCCACTTCTCCAGTTTAGTGAGATGGAATTGATAACTCTCCCCGTTATGTTTTAAACTTTATATTAATATTTTTATTAATTTATTAATTTATTTTGTTGTCGTTATTATTATTATTGTTATTTTGCAAGAATGTTGCGATCATTTTCCGGACTGTAGGTGAGTTGGTAACTCTTTGGCCCTTCCATGACCCGTTGCTTGCGGTAACACAGCACTCACAAAGCACTTGTTAAAAAAAACAGAATCCTTTCATTAGGAACAAGAATGGGAAAAACATAACCAAGTTAAATATCATTATATTTGCCGGTCGATAATGTACATTACCTGTACATTTTAGCATTCATTTCCTTGAATGCTGTGTTTTCGTAGAGGTTTTTAAGTTGTTTGTAGCCCACCAGTTCGGTAACCTAAGTGTCCATGCACACCCCTCTCTGTATAAAAGCACCGAAGCATGAAAGGTTATCATCCCTTTTCCTCTAGCAAACCACTGTTTGGAGTCGCTTCCAAAGCATTTTCCTGCATCCTTTACCGCATTATGAAGAACCTTTCATCCCTCATCTGGACCTTTCGTCGGCTAAAGGCCCTGCACTTTTCCTCGTCTCCTGAAGATCGTATCTGTATCCATGGCAAAGCCTCAGCCCCCCCCCCCCCCCATGGCAAAGCTAAAGGACGCCCCTAAAGAAGTCTCCTCCCGGAAGAGGAGACAACTTTGTCTCCCGCCAGCCCATTTGCCGCTCCCCCTGATGTTGTCATCGGCCTTTCGTCACCTGACTTGACATCTTGTGGACCTTCGACCATGTCTCGCCATGATCATCCCAAGTGAACTTCGATACCAGCATCGTCTTCTGGCTCAGCACCAGCTTCGGGCAAGACCGTTTCGCACACGCTAATCCAACGATCATCATGCCATCGACCATTCCTGCCCCACCTACTCCCACAGTATTCACTTTAAACACATCTCCGGTTCCGTGCGGCAAGAACACTGCCTCGACCCTCTGACATCCAAGCCTTACAGGACGATCTTCGTTCAGCGAGGGATACGTATGCTAACGTTTATTACCCGTTCTTTTGTCTCCTTTCCAGACGCCATGTTGTCCTGTCATCCTGCCGCCTTTCATTAGGACCTTCGACTGGCTCTCGCCCAATTCTCCATGCCTTTTGTCGGCCCTACCACTGGGTCTCAATGGAACCACGACCTTTCGTCAGCAGCTTTTCTGCGCCAATCGTCTTAAATCTCTCTGGAATCTATACAAAGCGCTTCTAAAAAAAACCAATCGTTCGTCCACAGACCTGTACGCTCTTCTTGTCCTTTCATCTGCAACTCGTCCAGACTTTCATCTGCAGCTATTCAAGTAAGGCTCCTTGAGCCTTGTTATGTGCAGTCCTTCTAAACCTTTCGTCTGAAGCTCCTCCTACTCTTGTGGCACAGTGGCAACCTGGATCACTGCACTGTGACTGAGGTTGGCGCTAACGACTCTGCTGTCAACACGCCATTAAACCTCAATCCCATACCCCTCCTCCAGACCTATTATCAGCTGCCCTTCTGGATCTTCCATCTGCAGCTCCTCAAAACCTTTTATCTGACACTCCTCTTGTCTTGTCATATGCAGCTTCTCTGTCCTTTCATCGATGGCTCTTCAAGACTTTTGTCTGTTACTTCCCTAGCCCTGACGTACGCGGCTCGTCTAAACCTTTCATCTATAGCTGCTCCAGACGCGTCGTCCACAACCCTTCTGGTCCTGCCATCTGAGGGTTCTGAAGACCTTTCACTTGAGGCTTCTGTAGTTTTGTCATCGGCAGCTCTTCTGGCCTTTCACCCGAAGCTTCCGGACCTGTCGTCTGCAGCTGTTATGAGGCGTTTATCTGCTGCTTTTCAGGACATTTCATCTGCCAAATCTCTCGTCTGTGGCTGTTCTCAACATTTCGTCTGGAGCTGCTCCAGTCGTCTGCGGCTCTTCTTGATCTTTGGTCTGCAACTCGTCTACACCACCCGTTTCCAACCACTCAAGACTTTACATCCATGGCTCTTCAACCATACTTCTCATGACGCTTCAACATATCGGAGGCCTCTATCTTGAGAAAAACGATCCGTTGGAGGTTGACATTGACCCACCTTCTGCCTCAGCAACAGCCCTGCCAACCAAAAGAACTTCGAACCTTTACGCATTATGAATTCTTAAACACCAAATCAAAAAAAAAAGTACTGCGACATGGCTTTGCAAAAAAAAAAAAAATAAAACCAGAAAAACTGAAGTTTCACCAAAGGTTTTAAAAGACCACCACAAACTGCTTCGTTTGACGTGCCGCATAAACAAACTGGCCTTCTTAACACCGCTGCTAACACACTAGATGTGAAGCTTTCTTCAGAACCAAATCACCTTGAAGTCACGCCTTTGCTCCTGATAAGTCAAGTTTTCTATAGAAAGCATGGAACTTCTCGTGAACTCTAAATTAATCCAACGAACACTGTGAATCCTTCAAGCATTTCAGCCACTTTCGCTGTGATCGTCTCAAGCGAGGGTCCCCATCGCCATCACTGCACGATGGATTACTTCTTTTGTACACTGGCCAACTACCTTTAACGTGGCCCCAGCTCACCATGCCTTGCCCGTCTTTCCGTTGGCTCCCATCGGCACGACTGTCCATTCTTCTGTCGGTTTCAGCATTAAACCTTTTGTACTGGATCCTAGCTTCTGTGCTTGAACTCCAATCTGATGCTTCCAGCATAACCGTCTGCAACTTCCTGGAACCTCTTACAGCCTAGTCCCGCCTTTAGTCGGCTCGGATCATCCTTTCACCCCCATTCCGATACCTCAAGGACGGCTGAATAACTGATTCTTCAAAGACAAGCAGAACCTGGAAACGGCTCCATCAGTCTCCCTTTCACCACATCACGTTTGGCTGAAAGCAAATGAAGAGACACTGGAAAAGCCAAGATGTGGTCGTATGGAAAAACTCTTTCGTTCATCCCACAAAAAGCTTCATGGAAACCCAACAAAAAGAACTCAATTTCTTCATGAGTCTTCGACCTTCTCCCACCCTACTTCCCCTCTTAAGTCACCACCATGACAAATCGAGAGGAAAAAGAGATGACAACCTTTCTCGCGTTAGCACTTTTATAGAGACGGGTGCACTGACGCATGCACACTTGGGTTACCGAGCTGGCGGATACAAACAACTGGAAAACCTCTCGGGAAACACACCACTCGAAGAACTGAACGCTAAAATTTACAGGTAATGTATTTTTCGTAGACGATAGAAACAAAAATTAGCCAGTGTCTGCCGTCATTTTTGACTTTACAGCTAAAGGTAAATGTGTAAAAAGGTAATGGCACACAAATCGGTTGATTGTGTCTCTTAATGCCTACGCTCCAAGATGCTGTTCATTGATAGAACACATAACTGTGTGCCAGTTCAGCTTCTATACCACGCGAGTAGTATCAGTCCTTTTTAGCACAAAAAGTACAAAAATTATGTACTGACAGCACACAATTCGTGTGGCTGAGCAGTACACAGTAGTGTGTTATATGCGTGCACACCCTTTTCGACCTGTACACCTATGCCTATGTGAGCAATGATGAGGTTTATTTTTATGCTTAATTTTATACAATATCGTATCAAAAACCAAAACTGGTAAAAAAGAAGCACTAAGTTCTGAATGGTTCGGCCCTTCAAAGGAGTGATATCAACACACCAAAACATTCGCCGAGTTAGTCGCACCAACTAATAGTTCGAAGGTTAAATGAATGCTAGAACTTTGCTACTTTCGGTAGCAATGTTCGAGTTTTCACTTAAAGTCCAAAGTATTATTCAGTGCGATTAGGTTGGGGAATGTTTTGGTATGTTGATATCACTCCTTTGAAGGCCCGCACCATTCGGAACTTGGCGTTTCTTTTTACCATTTTTGTTTTTTGATATGATATCACCTTTTTTTTTAATTATGTATTAGAATCAACTCAACTAGCCTGCAGATTTATAATAATGTGCCACGTCGATTATAGCGTGAGTGGCCATTACTCCAATATTTTAATTTCGTGTCACTCATTTGAGAGGCCGACCATTCTCAACTTAGTCGCCTCTTTGTCAGTTTTTGGTTTTGTTTGGTTTCTTTTTTTTTATTAGTTCATATCACTCCTTTGTAAGGCTAACCCAGTCACAACTCGGCGGCCTTTTTACCAGTTTTTGGCTTTATTTGGATATTTTGTTAGTTTTTCGTGAATTGTATTTAGACACAATTTCTTCGGCAACGTTGTTTAGATTTGTGACAACACACTAGCATGTGTCTAGATAAGCACGTCAGTATACACGTTGTCATTGTCCGAACTTTGGCCGACCAATGAGACACGATGCCGACAATACTAACAATGGTTATAACAACATTTTCGTACTTACGTGCCCTATGCCATCCCTAAGCCTCAATTTCCCCCCCCCCCCACGCCATCCCTGTCATACCCCCAGGCTTCAAACCATAAAAAGGTACGCAGTTCGTATTGTACTGCAGCCATTCGTCCAATTTCATTTCTGGAAGCTTTCCCGTTATCTTGGTATCGATGAACAATCATCCTCTGGAAATAAACATGGGGATAAGCGAATTAGAAGTAGGTAACTAGCTAGTAACACATTGGCAACGTTAATGAAGGTCAGACTTTGCATTGAAAGTCATTTGCATTGCACTTCATTTTACCATAATATAAGCTTTTGTACAACACTATTATTTTTCCTCAAGTACCTGAAATGCGCCCCAATATGCTTCAGGATATTAGACACTGACGCTATGGCGTCGCGCTACAATGGTTTACCACCTCGACAATTACATAGTCCAGTCAAATTAGCTTTTTTGCGGGAACAAATCCCCATTACGTTGAAAATTGGTACATAACCCCTATACGTCATACTAACCAACATACTAAAACTTCCCAACATTTTGAGTTGAGCTTTCGCCGCCATCTTGAAAAAATGGCCAAAAGTCATTTCCGGTTTAGGGTTTTCGTCCATTATCTCGACTCTCGTTAAATTTACGGCAATAATGCATAGGGCCAAAGTTGTAGAGCATAAAATTTCGGACAAAACCTATCTAGTAAAAATTCCCAAAAACCTATAGTTTTACGAGAAATTAATGGTTTCATTGTTCACAGCTCTACTCATCACGGTTTTAAAATGTACACAGTGGCATAAGGATCGGGTTTACGTCAATGTATGCCGGAATAGGAATTGAAGAAGAGAAATAAAGCTAACGAATGCCGTAAACCGAATGCGTTTATCTTAAACAGTTGGCAAGTTATCACGATTTCTATTATTTGTTGCATACACAATTAAACTTTTATAACAATACACCAAAGCTCTTTACAAACAATCATTTTGTATCCGCTGTTGCATATGAGCCTAAAATTTAGCATTGTTGTACAGGTGTATTGTTGTAAGAGGTGTGGTTATCACTCTTGATTTTTACTCTTATATTATTGTTATACACTATAATGTGGTATTGTTCTACCAATGTTTTAAAACTAATACATGTGTTAAAATTTGTTTTGTTATTAAATGTGGTAAGTTACCTTTTAGTTTGGCATATCTTCATTTAGTCTGGTCAATCTTGGTTTGATTCTGAATAAAATTGTAACAAAAGCAATACCTTCGCAGCTAGTATAAAAAATATGTTTTATAAAATACATCCAAAATCTACGAAAATCTGGCAACCAAAGCATTGCTAAAGGGGGTGAAATGCTTCCCCGAAAACAGATTTTCGGCTGTAACTGCTTAACCGTGACCAAGTCGAAAGCATAATGTTAAAACAAAACCGTTCAGCATACAATTCTGGACAGGAAAGGTGATATACAAATTTTATGTAAACGCAACCATTGAACCCCAAGAACGTGTTAAGTGACCCACCCTTAATATTATGCACTAAAGTGCTCCTTTTCAGTTTCAACGTGCTGTTGTGAGATCTCTGTTAGCACTATATGGACACGCTTATAAAATTCTGAAAGGTGGGGATCTCTTCTTCCATCAATCCTAATTGAAATTGTTCAGGTTGGATAGGGACTGTTTTACGCCTGTTTAAAGGTGAAGTGTTACCGGCGTAGTAGCAAAAGTCTATGGTGATTTTCGATTTCAAAGTGCTGATATGATCTCTCCATTAACCCAAAGTGGACAAGGTTCAGATTTTTTGAAAGGTCGGGATCTCTTCTTTCCATCAATTCTAACCAAAATGGTCAAGCTTAAATAGGGACCGTCCGACATTCGTTTAACTGTGAAGTGATAAAGCAAGGCAGTAAAAACATATGGTGATTTTCTACTTCAAACGGCTACTGCGAGCGCTCTAAACCCGAAGTGGACAGGATTAGGATATTCTGAAAGGTGGGGATCTCTTCTTTCCATCAATCCTAACTAAAATGGATTAGTTTAGAAAGGGACCGTTTAAAGGTGAAGTGTTAGTACTGTAGTCATTTTCTATTTCAAACTGCTCTTGCGATCTCTCTATTAACCCGAAGTGGACAAGCTTAGGGTTTTATGAAAGGTGTGGATCTCTTCTTTCCATCAATTCTAACTAAACTTGTTTAGCTTAGATAGGGACCGTCCTACACCCGTTTAAAGGTGAAGTAGTAATGCCGTAGGATCGAAAATCACCACATGCCTTAACCTTTAAACGGGCGTATTACGGTCCCTATCTAAGCAAAACAATTTTAGTTATGATTGATGGAAAGAAGAGTTCCTCACCTTTCGGAAAATGTTAAGCAAGTCCACTTCGGGTTGTTACAGCGCTTGCAGTAGCCCTGTGAAAGCAAAAATCACCATATGTTTTCGCTTCTATGATTATATCACTTCACAGTTAAACGGGTGTCGGACAGCTCCTATGTAAGCCTGACCATTTTTATTAGGATTGATAGAAAGAAGAGAAAATCGAAAATCATCATACACTTTTGCTACTAGGCCGGTAACGCTACACTTTTAAACAGGCGTAAAACGGTCCCTATCTAACCTGAATAATTTAAATTAGGCTAAATGGAAAGAAGAGATTCCCACCTTTCAGAGTATTATAAGCATGTCCATTTTGGGCTAACAGAGACAAGATTTAGATCAGGGGTTTGAATAACATCTCTGTAATGTGTGGTGCAGTGGCAACCCGGACCACTGCACTGTGACTGAGGTTGGCGCTAATGACCAAGTTGTCGACGCGCCATTAAGCCTCAATCCCCCCCCCCTAACAGAGAGCTCACAACAGAACGTTAAAACCGAAAAGGAGCACTTTAGTGCTTAATAATAAGGGGTGACACTTAACACGTTTTTGGAGTTCAATGGTTGCGTTTACGTAAAAGAAGTATATCACCTTTACTGTCCAGAATTGTGTGCTGAACGGTTTTGTTTTAACATTATGCTTTCGATTTGGTCACGGTTAAGGAGTTAACAGCCGAAAAACTGTTTTCGGGGAAGGATTTCACCCCCTTTCGCAATATTTTGGTTGCCAGATTTTTGTAGATTTTGGATGTATTTTATAAAATATATTTTTTATATTAACTGCGAAGGTATTGCTTTTGTTACAATTTTATTCAGAGTCAAACCCAAGATTGATCAGACTAAATGAAGATATGCCAAACTAAAAGGTAACTTACCACATTTAATAACAAAACAAATTTTAACACATGTATTAGTTTTAAAACATTGGCAGAACAATACCACATTATATAACAATAATATAAGAGTGAAAATCAAGAGTGATTACCACACCTCTTACAACAATACACC
>JAHWFP010019963.1:3580-15288 GCA_023313725.1 Lithobius niger
GAAGTATAAGCTTGTAGAGTAGGAGTCCTGCTTCCTGTTTATGTTTCCTTACTCGTCTCCATCCATTAATTCTATGCTCTTGGTGGAGAAGGAAGTATAGGCTTGTAGAGTAGGAGTCCTGCTTTCCTGTTTTTGTTTCCTTACTCGTCTCCATCCATTAATTCTATGCTCTTGGTGGAGAAGGAAGTATAGGCTTGTAGAGTAGGAGTCCTGCTTCCCGTTTATGTTTCCTTACTCGTCTCCATCCATTAATTCTATGCTCTTGGTGGAGGGGGTATTATAGACGTGTAGAGTAGGAGTCCTGCTTCCCGTTTATGTTCCTTTATTCGTTCCCCGTCTATTAATTTTATGCTCTTGGTAGAGGGGGAAGTATAGGCGTGTAGAGTGGGAGTCCTGCTTCCCGTTTATGTTTCTTTACGTGTTCTTTGTCCATTAATTCTCTATGCTCTTGGTGAAGGGAGAAGTATAGGCCTGTAAAGTAGGTGTCCTACTTCCCGTTTATGTTTCTTTATTCACCCTTCCCGTCCATTAATTCTATGCTCTTGGTGGAGGGGAAAGTATAGGCTCATAGAGTGGAAAGTCCTGCTTCCCGTTTATGTTTCTGTACTCGTTCCCCGTCCATTAATTCTATGCTCTTGTTGGAGGGGGAAGTATAAGCGTGTAGAGTAAGAGTCCTGCTTCCTGTTTTTGTTTCTTTACTCGTTTCCATCCATTAATTCTATGCTCTTGGTGGTGGGGGAAGTATAAGCTTGTAGAGTAGGAGTCCTACTTCCTCTTTATGTTTCGTTACTCGTCTCCATCCACTAATTCTATGCTCTTGGTGGTGGGGAAGTATAAGCTTGTAGAGTAGGAGTCCTGCTTCCTGTTTATGTTTCTTTACTCGTTCCCCATCTATTAATTTTATGCTCTTGGTGGACGGGGAAGTATAGACTTGTAGAGTAGGAGTCCTGCTTCCTGTTTGTGTTTCTTTACTTGTTCCCCGTCTATTAATTCTATACTCTTGGTGGAGGGGGAAGTATATGCTTGTAGAGAAGGAGTCCTGCTTCCCGTTTATGTTTCTTTACTCGTTCCCCGTCTATTAATTCTATGCTCTTGTGGCCTTGGAATCATCAAAGATATTTTCATACACATTTTCATAATATGACACATGACAAAGCAAGGTGCTACTTTGATTTCCTGAATTCCTTGAATTCCTTTGATCTTGCACATGTTTTCCTGCAAACCTTCATTTGAAACTGGAGCCCAAGAGAAAATGTTTATATTGTCAGCTAAATGGATGAAGGAGGAGCTGTTTAACCTCTTGTTTTAAGTCTTTCTTTGCTTCCACGCCTGTTTGAAGATAACTGTCAGTTGTTATATCTGTTATGTCTTATACATTCTGCTTTGTTTGTAGGAGTGTTTTACAGGAAATACTGCCATTTATTGGCACCCGAGCAGCCGTTGAGTTTTTGTTCCATCTCATCGCGGAGAAAAAAGTAGATAGATATGCTGCCTCTGAAATGATCGAGAAGTTTCCCTTTTATGTAAAGGAATTTAATTATGATATTCTGGAAACATTTGAGGTAAGATTTGGGTTGCTTAACTTTTTTAATTACGGTTTTTACGTCCTTTGAAAGAGTCATTGCTTTGTTGAAGCCACTTCCACTGGTTACTATTCAGTCCTTGAATGGCTTCAAGGAACGATTGAACCGTTTGCTGCGACTGATTTTGTTGGGTTTCGTTTGTTGGAGGTGGGAGTGTGGTTTGACCGACAGTGGTTAGAATGTGTAGTAGGAGAGACTTTCATTTCATAAGGTTTTCTGAGACGTTCGCAATCGGTTTCATAAATTCAATGGAAATTAACATGAATGCCGGGCCACCCGTAGCTGTCTAGCTAGACAGCCAGTAATACAAATCAACGATCGTTGGTAGATTCTTTTCCTAGACAAAGTCGTCCGACAAACTAAAACCATTGCCCTATGTTATGGGGTTGTAAAATAAATACGGATGCAAACCTATTTACGTTGCCTTTTGTACTTATGTGTCAGACTGCGTTATCGGGGGATCGAAGCCACCTCGACTCTATTGGCTTTCCATCCTGTGTTATAGGATTGTATGGCAAGATTGTTCGACAAAATTTTAACTGTTTTTGTCGCGCACAAGTATTTCATCCCGCTACTAGTTGTAGTCTATAAAGCTGTTGCTCATCTATATGCTTATGCTAGCCGCCTTGACTCAACTACACTGAAACAACAACGAAACTATGATTATAATTCAACCGAAGCAGATTGTCAGTTTCTTCTCTTCTTAATACAGAAAAACGCTGCGGCAAGAAAAATAATTAAAGTCGTCACACCAACAATGCTGGGTAATGCCAAAGCGTTAGAAAGAGAATTAATTACAAACAAAATGGCCAAGGAAAAAGCAGAGAAAGCAAGTTTCTGACACAATGCTCTCGGGTGGGAGCGCGCTAAAACAATTCCAGTCTGTGGAGGTATATAAAATTTTCATATTTATAATTGGGAATGCAAAACAGAAAGTGTACGAAAAGCACACAATTTAAATTGCACGAACTATAGATGCCCGATACCAACAAGCCAAAGAATTGATAGATGACATACTAATTCATCACAACTTAACGTCCCTCAAAATATGGCATTCACTTTTTCATTGGCAAAGTATAAAAAAAAATAGTTGGAGTTAAAATTATAGTTTTTCATTTGAGTGACCGCCAGTCTGTTTTGTACTTGTATATCTTCACAGCTGAGAATTCCACGGGATATGAGTTCTAATTCTCTTTTCCAAATGGCGAATTCTTGTTTCGTTAATTTATATTTTTTCACAACATTTCTTACATTTTTCAAGAAAAAAATGAATCACTATTAAAAAAAAATATGAAAAACTGACAAATTATTGGCGAAACCTAGCTAAAAACTGAATTAGAAGCTTGCTATTCGTTTAATTTTAGTTGTTTATAATTTTTACTTTGAATAATGATTCCAGCGTTGTGTTGAGCTTCAAAATATACACTGGGTATCTTTTTTTCTCGTTAAATGCATAGAACATTTTAGATTACTTTCTTCCGTACATCACTGCCGTATCAAGGGAGGATTTAAACTGGGGGTAAGGGCAGAGGGCAGTGCTACCCCGGACCTATGACCTAAATGGACTTTTTTTGGTAAAACATACCTTTTCGGGGACTTTTCAGTGCTGATTTCTGGGGGATTCAGGGAACCAACAAGTTAAAATAAGGCAGAGGACGTCAATACGACAGAGCAAAAAAAAAAAGACCTCACAATTTTCAGGAAAGAGATGGGGCCCTTCTATGGCTTTTGCGCTCCGTCTTCCCCATGCCTTGTGCTATTAATCCCCTACTGGTCGTGTCTAGATTCTCGATAGTACTTTTTCATGGTTTCGAGGAATTTATTTATCATTGCGACATTTGCCCCTTTCACCCCCCTCCCTCCTCGTAAATCCGGTCCAGAATGCCATTAAACCATATGCGCCGTAGTTCGTGTTTCTATTCACGACACGAGTATCTCCCTTTGCATTGCTTCATCGCCATCAATAGCTTACGGGTAGCCGTCGTATACAGTTCGAAACGAAAAGAGAAACGAGTTATCCTATTTAGCATTCGGTAAAAAGAAGCAATGAGCAAGAGAGATTACTTTCTGTTTCGATTTTGTGATCGAAGGGATCCATAATTAGAACTATTTTAAGCCCTGCTTAGACTTCCTGAAACGGTCTTCTTGATCCTACAGTAGCCGTGAAGTACACAACTTTATAGTACTAGTTCACCAATTCAACTACAAACTTGTTCACTTTCTTGCTTTTATAGGTCCAATCTTGACATTGCCACTGAAAATTCACCGATATTGTCACTGACATTGTCAACTACAAACTTGTTCACTTTCTGGCTTTTATAGGTCCAATCTTGACATTGTCACTGAAAATTCACTGACATTGTCACTGACATTGTCACTGACATTGTCACAGACATTGTCAACTACAAACTTGTTCATTTTCTGGCTTTTATAGGTCCAGTCTTGACATTGTCACTGAAAATTAACTGACATTGTCACTGAGAAAGTCACTGACATTGTCACTGAGAAAGTCACTGACATTGTCACTGAGAAAGTCACTGAAAATTTCTGGTAGAAAAACATATTGTTAATTCATCACCGTTTTAAAATTTAAAACGTTTTAATAAACTTACACAACAGTACAACCTATCATTTGTTCTAGGAGTCAATTCTAAAGAATGAGGAAGTAATGGGATACCTGAAGTCATGGAACGAAGGAATTTTAGCCTTTGGCACTCTAATACACAGAGTCTGTAACGAAAATGCCTTGCATCCTCACACGAATGGCAACTTTTACGAATACTTTCCTGACCATTGCTCTAAATACATGCAGGTAAGTTCGCATAATGCATTGTTCTTGGAATTATCATCGTTGTTTGTGGACTTTTTGATATTTTAAATGATAAAGTTAAGCTACGAGTCAAGCTATGAGTTGGACTGGAGAAATAAAGAAACACTAATGAACTTTTCACGATATACTGGGCATCCCAAAAGTCAAGGGTCACCAGGGTGATACACCGGGTGTTCAAGCTGGTATACTGGGGAGTTTTATCTTTATTCGTGCTGGTAGGGTGTCCCAAAAGTACAGGGGTCACCAGGATGATATACCCGGGTAATATACCGTGTGTTCAAGCTGATATATCAGGGATATATATTTGTTCATGCTGGTAGTCTACCAGCATGAACAAAGATAAAAATACCCGGTATATCAGCATGAACACCCGGTATATCACCCTGGTGACTCCTGACTTTTGGGACACCCGGCACATGCAGGTAAATTAACGTAATGAATTGTAACTAGAATTCTCGTTTTTGTGATCATTTCACACAAACATCATTGCAGAGGATTGATTATTGTCTCGAGAGGCGAAAGAAAATCAATTTCGAACATAAAATGACAAATGAAAATTTGAATTTTCTTTTTCAAAAATATTACAAACCAGTCTTTTTAATGCTTTAGATCATGATTTCGTTTGGAGATGTGAAGTGTCGGTAAATTTCAAATGTTTCATCACAATTAAATACTTGAAATTCATTCAAACAATGTTGAAGATCTATTTTTTAACCTAGTAGATCATTGATTTCGTGTAGAGACGTGAAGTGATGATAAATTTCAAACGTGTCATCACAAATAAATACTTGAACTTCATTCGAACAACGTTGAAGATGTATCTTTTAGCCTAGTGTAGCGCATTGATTTCGTTTAGAGATGTGAAGTGACAGTAAATATCAAACGTTTCATCACAAATAAATACTTGAACTTGATTCCTCCAACATTGAAGTTCTATCTTTTAGCCTAGTATAGATCATTGATTTCGTGTAGAGATGAAAAGTGACGGTAAATTTCAAACGTGTCATCCCAAATAAATCCTAGAACTTCATTCGAACAACGTTGAAGATCTAGCCTATCTTTTATCCTAGTAGAGCATTGATTTCGTTTAGAGACGTGATGTGACGGTAAATTTCAAACGTTTCATCACAAATAAATACTTGAACTTGATTAAAACAACATTGAAGTTCTATCTTTTAGCCTACTATAGATCATTGATTTAGTTTAGAGACGAAAAGTGACGGTAAATTTCAAGCGCTTCATCACAAATAAATACTTGAACTTCATTCGAACAACATTGAAGATCTATCTTTTAGCCTAGTTGATCATTGATTTCGTTTAGAGATGTGAAGTGACGGTAAATTTCAAACGTGTCATCACAAATAAATACTTGTACTTCATTCGAACAAAGTTGAAGATCAATCTTTTAGCCCTGTATAGATCATTGACTTCGTTTAGGGGTGTGAAGTATCGGTAAATTTCAAACGTTTCTTACTTTCAACGATTAACACCAGAGGGTTCAATCATCAGTGAACCAAATGGCAAGGCATCACTGTTAAAGTTTACTTTCCTAAGCATCGTCGTGGATATGGAAGCAATTTAAATTCACTAAAACAAAATGATCACAATAAAAATATTTCATTCATCCCTTAAAAAAGGGTAGGTCAGATTAAGGGAATAAATTCATTTTGAGCTAGATCACAACTGGTTGATGAAGTTCCTTTTTTAATCCGACACTTAGTTTAAAAACAGGATGTGGTTACGGGTGGAGCTAACACATGGTTTTGTGTTACAGAAGCTAGCCATGCAGATTGAATCATCATCTGTGACTGAAATTTCTGGTATCGAACTGAAAACAGTTAGAATCAGACGCAGAATAAGTTCTTCACTTTAAATACTCCCTCATGTACAAGTAGCCCCTCAATTTTCGGAGACGCTATTGATGAATGACTGAATGGCTGAATGACGCTATCAGTGCCCAGTTTCAGTATTCTGTACAGCCGTACCGGATGAGAAGACTGTTTCAACGACTTTGCCCGTCCGTCCATCGCTGTTTTCAACTTCAGAATGGTACCAAGACGACACGGTGTTCGCCGTGACCAGTTAAAAAACGCGGAAAGTTAAAACATCATTGCTTCCTTATAGCTAATTGGCTTTCTTGATGTAAGTTTATGAAATAATAACATTTGATAGTCGCATGTAAACCCTAAACATGCAACTGTAGAAAATGTGCATCCATAAAAAAAAAGGAATTTGTTAACGACACACATTTAAAATAGTCTTGTCGCCATGCTGTATGGATGAATATGCCCCTATTCTCGAATCAAATTCTCCGTTATCTGCTATTTATGAAATTGAAACGTCAGGTAAAAAAAAAAACAGGCCTGAAACTGAAAATTAGGCCTAAATCATGTTAAGTTGTTTTGGCAAGTTGCTAAGAGTCGCTGCTGGCTTCATCAGCAACACAATATTATGACCTCTCTCCCTTGCATCTCTCCCGTCACTTTGCTCAATACCGCTGATCTACACGTGGTGTTTGGCGAACACAGAATCTGGAGGCGCACCACATTGCACTGTGTTGCTATTACTTATGAAATTAAATCGGCAGATGAAAAATAGGCCTAAAAGATAACAATTACGCCTCAAATCTAAAATAGGCTTCAAAGCTAACACATTTTTAACCGGCAATTGTGATGGTTACGGGTTTTAGAATATATAATAGAGATCGCTGTTGCAGTGCGTGATAGAGGTGTGTGCCTCAAAATATATGGGAAGTAGCGGAAGTGTACGGAAGACCGATTGCGCTACTTGTTTTGTTTCATGCTTCCCTCCTGCTATGATGGGTTTGCTTGGTTGGTGCGATGCGATGTCACCTTGGAGAGACTGACGCACCCTGACCTCTGGTGCCGTTGATAAAGGTCCTTACAATTACCCCATGTTTATCGAGGAGCGGCATTACCTACTTATGTACCCTGGACTGAATTATGAATATCCAAGGCGAAATTCAAGTACGGGTAGTAGTGGCACTAAGTTCGACCGTAACATCAATCTAAGCCGACCTTGGGTGAAGCATGCATGTTTAACCTTGCACACCAGTAGGTGAGGCTGTGACTTTTTTGTGCACCGAGACCCGTTTCGAGTGGTAATGCAGCACAAAGGCAAGTTACGTTACAAAACTAATCCAGTATTGAACACCGCTCGCATAATTCAAGTTTACCAATGCAGAGTGTTACTAGTTTCTAACAACACTACAGATCTTAATTTTGCCTGGAGACCTAAAATGTCGATCACTTTCGATTGTACACGGCAAACACAGCAGAACTTCGTGTGTCTGGCTAGCAAACCAACAGAGTTTGCAAACACAACCGAGATTGGTGTGTCTCTCCAATAAAAGCAAAAGAGCTTGCAAACATAAGGAAACACAACAGAGCTTGGTGTGTATTGCCAAAAAAAAAGCCTAAAGAGCTTGCGAACACAAGCAAATACAACAGAACAAACACAACAGAGCAAATACAACAGAGCCAGCAAACACAATAGAGCTTTCTTTGCAAACAAAAAACAAACACAATAGAACTTTCTTTGCAAACAAAAAAGCAAACACAACAGACCTTTCTTCGCAAACGAAAAAGCAAAACTCAATAGAGCTTTCTTTATAAACAAAAAAGCAAACTCAACAGAGCTTTCCTTGCAAACAAAACAAGAAAACGCAACAGAGCTTTCTTTGCAAACAAATCTACGCAAAAAAAAATCAAGCACAACAGAGCTTTGTGTTTTCTAGAGACGCAAAACAGATAAATTGCGAACATACCACGGTAAGTAACACTTGTATTACAGATTTGATGTGTGACTAGGGGCACGAGACGTGCACATCAGTTTCGAACAGAACGTGAGAAATAATTCTTGTATTAAATTCAGCAAGTCTTATTTCTACAGCTCACTTTCTAAAATAACTTGAAAGTGATGTTTCGACTTTTACACACTGCTTCAATATAATCCTGGTATCTGAATTCTGAATCAACGTCTGTATGTAAACTAGAGTCGTTATGCAGAAAAAGTAAAGTCAAAGCACCCTCTGACCCAACTTTACCTCACAAACATTCCCAAATTAAACAGTGGCATGTCATTCAATAGCCAAGGCCAGTCTTGGTTCTGAATTTTTGCAAATTAGATGGGATATAAAAATTAATCTGAATAATTAAAATTATTGGACGTCTGACGGTATGATCAACTTCAAGTGGTCAAAAATTTATTCTGCAGGCGAAGTTGTAAGGTGATAAAAATGAATTCCCTGATTGAACAGAAGGCTCACAACAGTCATACACAAGAAGCACAATTGAATTTTCGGCAATATTTTCTTGTCTTGTTCACAATTAAAAGAGTACAAAAACACTAAAACAGCTGGAACAACCTCAAGTTGACTCAATCCAAGATGGTGGGACGTTTTGGGGCAACTTGAGGTTGTTACAGCTGTTTTAGTGTTTTTGTACTCTTTTAATTGTGAACAAGACAAGAAAATATTGCCGAAAATTAAATTGTACTTCATGTGTGTGACTGTTGTGCGCCTTCTGTTCAATCACGGAACGCATTTTTATGAACTTCAAGAGCATAGTAAAGAATAAAGAATAATCAATAGTGTAATAATAAATTTCTAATATTTTCAGACTTTGAAAGATAACTTTTACGGTGTGGTGGCCAGAAGTCCCAAAGATGCAGCTCCGTTATTGAAGGCCCTCCTGAACACTAATCACCCGGACAGTTATCCGGTGTTTTTCGATGTGCTGAAGAATGAAAAGTACCCGCTTCTCTTGCGTAGAATTACCATCTGGGGGGTGGAGCTGTATATAGATGACGAACATCGTGAAGAGGTAAGACGTTTTTAATTAACCTATCACCTAAAATGTTTTTCTTCACGATACAACATTTTTTTTTTTTTTTTTATTAAACGTGTAATGCTAAAGCAAACGAAAGGAGCCTCTAATCTCATCAGTCTAAAAAATAAATTAATTTGTTATGCAGGAGAGATTTACATAAAAAAAACCCCTTCTGTCAGGGATAGATGAACCTCAATATTCCAAAACGGTATTTTTAATTTTCGGGAAAATTTTTATTTCTTGTTCACCTAGACAAGACAAATCAATGATACAATGGATGATTAGTACACATACAACCTGCAACCACCTCCTCTTTGTATACTTACAATAATTTTAACATAATTATTATATGCAATTAAAACATGATAAGGGAGGCAGCAACTGTTTCCAGGCCGCCATCTTGGAGAAAACCCATTGACCACTGATATCTATTATTTGTTGGAAGTGACTTGAAGACTACCTTCCAGTTCTCCATTTTTAGAATACTGATGCTCTTGTGGTACATCTATCCCTGTCAGGAGGGTTTATCAGTCTGTTTCTATGACAACTTTGAATATATTATCCGATTCATTTTAAATTTTGAACATTGATTCTATGTCTACTTTTTGATTTAAGTTCAAAAAAATCAATAAAACAGGTCAGGAGTTCCGGTATTGTTTTCTCCTCAAATATGCAATAAAACCCTATTTTCAGTTTGAAATTTTGGCTGATTTTTGAAAAAAAAACAAAAAAACAATAGAGTTAAAGGGCAATTAGATCCATTTTGACATGCATGTTTGACTTTTGGATCGCTTACACAATAACTAAACACAAGAATTACGGTAAGAATACGTTACGTCCGTCCGATATAACAATTTAATTACTGTATCACCAAAACACGACACGGAGGTTGCCATTGTTTTGCTGGAACACGTAGAAATTAATGCCGACAGACGGATCTCTTCGATTTCGACTTGCAGCCGATTGAGATAGCGGTTTTGATTGTGAGGAGCTCAAACGTCTGACAGCCTTAGCTGGCCACTACACTGCCGGCCAGCTAAGGCCGCCAGACGCATGAGCTCCTCACAGTCAATACAGCTATCTCAATCGGCTGCGAGTTGAAATCGAAAAGTGACATCTGTCGGCATTAATTTCTGATCAAAACAATGGCGACCTCCGTGTCGTGTTTTGGTGATGCAATAATTAAATTGTTATATCGGACGTAAGTAACGTATTCTTACCGCAATTCTTGTGTTTAGTTATTGTGTAAGTGATCCAAAAGTCAAACATGCATGTCAAAATGGATGTCATTGCCGTTTAAACTAAGATTAATGTTCAACAACAGAAAAATTTTACACCCAAAATGATTCCTAAAGGCATGCGAGTCACGTGTATATGATGTTATGTCTTTGATGACTAAAGCGCAACCACTCTCTCAGCCTCTTTCATGTTCATGTTACTGAACCAAATCAAAGGAAAAGATTGATATGTTTTCTCCTTTTTGTCTAATAAAATATTGTTTATCACGCATAAAACTGCAGTTATATAATCTCTTTCATTCATTATACAACTTTTTGAGTACTTTTTTAACAGAGCCAACCACTCTGACCCCTTAGCTGAGCTTTCTCATGTTGAGCTGACTCTGGGACACTTCATAAAGCTAGAGGTGTGTGGTGATGAAAATATTTTAAATTCTTCTTATGCTTGGTGGCGAGGGTTGGGTTTTCATTCGTGTTTTCACCTTAAGTACTACCGTTCTGACATTTCTTCATAGTTTTCGAATTATCACACATAAAAAGGCAGTTCTATGATATCTTTCATTCGTCTGACGACTTTTTTTAACATAGGTTTGTCTTGTCGACCTTTCTGACGATTTAGCTATGCTTTCCCATTGTTATGGCACCGGGGACCTTCATAAGCCTCTTGGTGTGTGGTGATGAACAGTTTTATTTTTCCTTCTGCCTAGTGGCGCTATTGGGTTGTCGTTAGTGTCGTGACCTAAAGTGCTATCGTTCTCTTAGAAGCTCTGAAGTTTCCTTACAGTTTTCGAATTAAGAACTAAAAAAATAGAAACAAAAAAATTTTGACGATGGTTTTTCTCCCATTTCATTGGCCATACGTAATAAATATAAACTTACATCAGAGCTTGTTATAGTTTGAAGGTCATTATATCTGCTGAATGACTCAAGGTATTAGTTCTCAGTTACGCTAGGTGTGATTTCAGCAGCTCTTACTATTTTGTTTTTCGTAAATTTCGGGGGGCTGATGGTTAACTTCAATAACTTTCCCTGTCAAAAGTTTTTCTTCAGTAACTTTTGTTGTTGTTATAGCAACACTAATCTTTTGTATTTTTGGTGGCGTTTGCAATACAAACTAACTGTCCACAGTTCAAAATCTTGGAAATTTGTATCGCTTACTAGTCCGTCAGTCTGTCATGGTTCACTGTTTGAAGCGGGCCAAATATTT
>JAHWFP010019963.1:29433-46649 GCA_023313725.1 Lithobius niger
CTAAATTTGCGAAAAATTTTGTTAAAAAAACCTGCCCTTCCTGGTCGTAACAGGTCAGCAATAGGCAAAAGGCAGAACGACCTCTATCCACTTGGAGCCCGTGCTTGGCGGACCAAGGACCTTCTGTCTTTTGTCTAAATTTTCGAAAAATGTTGTTACAAAAACCTGCCCTTCCTGGTCGAGTCAGCAATAGGCAAAAAACAGAACGACCTCGATGCACTTGGAGTCCGCGCTTGGCGGGCCAAGGACGTTCTGTCTTTTGCCTAGATTTGCGAAAAATTTTGTTTAAAAAACCTGCCCTTCCTGATCGGAACAGGTCAGCAATAGGCAAAAAACAGAACGACCTCGATCAACCTGGAGCCCGCGCATGGCGGACCAAGGACGTTCTGTCTTTTGCCTAAATTTGCGGAAATAAAAAAATAAAAACTTGCCCTTCCTGGTCAGAACAGGTCAGCAATAGGCAAAAAACAGAACGACCTCGATCCACTTGGAGCCCGCGCATGGCGGACCAAGGACATTCTGTCTTTTGCCTATTGCTGACCTGTTCCGACCGGGAAGGGCAGGTTTTTTAAACAAAATTTTTTGCTACTTGTGCCTTGCATACAGCATGACATTTTTTGTGTTTTAAATTGTATTTCTTGTACGATGCTTTTCAGCAGATTTACTTTGCACTTGATAACCCTGAAACGTTCGGTCATTTTGCTTTTTTGTGTGCACATTTTAGGGCCTTTTATTAACTCTACTCTACTACGAATTATGCTACATTTCTCCACCCAGCTTATTCGATGTGTATTTTTAATGTTGTCGACCTCCCTTTTTAGCTAATTTTAGCTAGCAGATCAAGAGAATCTTAATGTTACAACTAAGAGATCAGCAGTGTTACAATACACAGTGTTACAATGTACAGTTCCAGTAAAAAAAAAACGCCTTCGTTATACGAAAGAAGTTGCAGGATTAATGTATGTGACTCTGAACGAAAATGTTGATATCTCGAAAACTATTGGACAGAATTGAATGAAACAAAAACTGGATTGCTTATTGTGCTATCAGCTATTTTTCTATACGTATTACTTGTAATGGTAAGCAGCCAAATATAATTGGCCGAGCGAGCAGAACAATTAATAATATATATCTAAATTACTGGATAGAATTGAATAAAACAAAAACTGGATTAATTTTTATGATATATGCTATATTTCTATACGTATAACATGCAATATTCAGCAGAAAAATAT
Source organism: Lithobius niger (assembly GCA_023313725.1). NCBI lineage: Eukaryota > Metazoa > Arthropoda > Chilopoda > Lithobiomorpha > Lithobiidae > Lithobius > Lithobius niger. The sequence goes on from JAHWFP010019963.1 coordinate 30,669, forward strand.
AATATGCAATTCAGTCTTTGTTTCATGAAAATCCTTCCACTGGTTTACGAGATATCATCAGACATCATTAAGTTTTTCTCGCTCGGCCAATTATTTTCAGTCAGTTAACGTAGTATTTAATAAAGGTAGAAATACAGTAAACAATCTAATAAGTAGTTCAGTTTTTGTTTCATGAAAATCCGTCCGGTAGTTTTCGAGATAACAGATTTTCTCCATGGTTGTTATTACGACCCTCGATATAACGAAAAAAGGCGGTTATTTTTTTACCGGAACTGTACATGGAAGAGAGATAGCTGTACATTACACTTTTGAAAGTATTCATACTGCAGTTATTTCCTGTACTACGTCAAAAAAATTACGACTTTTTCATGTATTTCTCAACACTTAAAGGTCAATTTCCGTATGTTTGCACAGCTGATGAAGTATTCTTGGATGGGAACAAAATAAAAATGAACATGCACAGCATAAGTTACATCGAAGCGGAATACATAATTCCCAACGAAATGGGTTTCCCGGTTGTCCTGAGCGTTAAGGTTCCTACCATTGCTGCCGTCACCGGAACAGCAACTTTCCAGCCCCGTCGGTCAGAAGGCTTTGCTGCCAACATTGACTTCCAATCTAGTGTTAGGTAAGCTGCTCCCATGTGATTCTACTCTGATAATTTTCAATAATAGTAAATACTAATAATGAATAGTTTGTCACTGGAGCAACTGGTCTGATAAGAAACGCATTGGATCACTGACTGCCAGGAAGAAAAAAAATGACAATCAAAATTTCCAAAATAAGTGTGATCAATGAAACATGAAGATAAAAACTGGCATTGAGAAGCATGGCCAGGAAATGGGTGGATGGGAAGGAAAGTTTTTCAGGTCTCGACTGCCTTGCCTCCAAGGTTAGACCTGCCAGGGATGGCATCGCCAAGCGAGGGAAAAAGGGGAAAATTGGGAGGCCAATTGTTATATACCAGTACACTGGAGAAAAAATTTGTAAAAAAAATATTTTTTTATTTAAAATAAAAAAGAAAAAAAAAAAAAAAAAAAAATATGATGCAGGTGCGATATGGAGTAAATTCAATAAACATCTAGTTTACTGCGCAGTACTCAGGTCGCTTTAAAAAATTTGGTAAGTCGATTAAATTAAAAATTTTATTTGAAGCACTCAACGGAGGCAAGATTTTATGCAAAATCACACCATTTTAACGTCGATATGCCGTAAAACGGTGAGGTATTGACTAATTCTAATAATATTTTGAAGGTTATTAAAATTAACAAGACAAACATTTGTTTACTATTCCAAGTTTTTTCAAATAATGTACAATAAAACAAGTGAGCCGTCCGATAAAAGTAGTTAAAGACAGGTAAAAATTCATTGGTAAGTTAAAAGTATCAGTAGTGTTATTCCATCTGCGGTGACGGAAATGACGTCACAAGGGTGGGGCCTAAGACCAAGATGGTCATACGATCAAGAATGGCACCCAATCAAACCCCACAGAAAGTGAATTCTAAAATAAATCGAATCTGAAACTGATTAAAGTGGTTGGCACACCTTCTAAAAAGGTGTATCCGAAACTGAAACTTAAGTCAAACAACTTATGTCTTCTGCAGGATATTAACCGGCTCGAAGCTGTTCAACGCTGTTTTACTCCTAACCTTAATGGATATCGAAATTACACTGCTACACAAGGCTATCCATGGCCCATCTTGAACCCCTCGAACTGCGAAGGCTCAAAGCAGACCTCGTTTTGACATTCAAAATCTTGCATGGACTGCTCTCAGTTGATATGCCATTTTTCTCATTTGCAAATTGTAACACTACACGGGGCCACTCACTTAAACTTAGCAAACCCATTCCGCGCACAGATTGTAGGAAATAATTCTTTGAATCACGTGTTGTCGGAGCTTGGAACTCCCTTCCCGAAGTTGTTGTCATTGCACCCTCCGTGAGCGTTTTTAAACGCCGTTTGGAAGAACGTTCACTTGCTAGGTTTCTCAAAAGAAATTACCATCCCTGACAATTCACTCTTTTTTTACAAGGAACGGATTTAGTGGCCAACGCCCTTCCGTCATCCTGACCATTAAAAGTCAAAGTTATATTTATTTATTTATGTTTAACTTTAAAATGGCTGCCACACCCAAAATAACATATTCGAAATTGAAAGTAAAAAATATGTGATCAAATCTTAGAGTGAGGACACACATCGTAAAAAGGAGAATTAAAATAAAACTGACTTTCGCACATTGAGCTCTCGAATAACGACAACTACTAGACGGGGGAAAAAGTAAGTCCCATGCGCACCACAAGCTTTGTGAAGGGATCCCGGGAACCCGAGCAAAGCGAGGAGCAAAAGCATAGTGATCGTTCTCCTCGTCTCCAAACCAAATAATTGCCAGTTCGAATACTGCCATTGACCCAACCATAACGTTACCAGATGTAAGTCACGCATGAAAAGGCAAATAAATACTGACACCATAAATGGAATTAATTATATCGGTAATTGGTTAATATAATAAAAACAAAGGTTTATCCACTCATAGGTAGAAAGGAGCTTGATGGGTGCAACCACTTACACAAGTCATAGTCGTTAAAAACATGTAGAAAACCGAAAGAGAAATATCATTTGGGTGAATCGAGGACGAATTCAGGTCTCTTCAGGAACTCTTTTAGAGGAAGTCTCTCCAGCAAACTGGAAAAACGTGCCACAGTGGGCGCCAGGACTGCTTCCTCCGACAGTGAATTCCATGGGCGGACAACCCGGACAGCAAAGAAGTTTAATCTGCATTCCAGCTTTGCCGAGGTGACCCTCAATTTAAGTGAGTGGCCTCTTCTGGCCCTACTGAAACAATGATCAAAGAAGGGCATGTCAATTGGCAACAGACCACGGACAATCCGAAAGGTCAACCGCAGATCAGCATGCAGCATACGTAGTTCAAGGGACTTAAGCCCATTGTGCATGAGCCGCTCACCATATGAAAGGTCGCGAAGGTCAGGCAGTTTCTTTGTGAAGCAACACTGGACGGACTCAATTTGGTCAATGTCCCCAAGGAGGTAAGGAGACCAACCTTGGCTGGCATGTTTCAGCAGAGGTCGCACATAGACCGTAAAAGCACAAGTTTTAACCTTAGGGTTGCCCGGCATGAAACAACGCTCAACAATCGCGAGCCTACATTACGCCTTAAAGATGATCATGTTGCGATTAAATATGTTTTCACTGATATCAGTAATACATTTGCTGATATAACTTATTCGTGCCTATGTATTGATATTAATAAACCAAATATTGCTATCAGTAAATGAAATACTGATATCAACAATGCATTTACCAATACCGGTAATTTATTTACTGATTGATATCAAAAATTAAGTTAATTTTTAATAAGCTTAGTGAGTCATTTAATACTATTAGAAGTTTTTCTATCTTAAGAGGTCTTTGAAACATTGGTTTTTCTTCAAATATGTATATAACTGGATTCAATAGTAATTCTTATATGTTACACACTCTTTAAAGCCATTTTAGTTTATGCTACTTTTGAGTTGTAAATAGCTTTATTTTTATTTCACTACGTTCCTTATTATTACTATTATCAAGTTTTCTAGGGTTGGGGAGGAGAATTTGTGACTGAGACCACCCTACTGAAACGTCTTAGATTCATTCCTATTAGTTCCCTCTAAGTTTATAGAGGGCGCCATGAGTTTTATGTGAGAATTTCTACTCACTTTTCAGCCTAAAATTAAACTAAACGAAACTAGCCTGTACTTAATTATTGTTTAGTTTAGCTTCGTTGTAATTTAGTTTACTTTAGATTTGGGCAGAAAAATGGGCAAAAATTACCAAATGGAATGTTTGACACCCTCTGAAAACTCAGATGGAACTAATAAAAATGAACGTAACACGTTTCAATAAGGACTTTTTAGAGTTACAAGTTCTCTTCCCGAACCTATAAATTTTTGTTATTATTATTAAATTCATTTAATGATAATACTAGGTGAATTCTGCATATCATTAAAGGAATTATTGATATTGGAAACGGAATTGCTGATATCAATCATTCATTTAGTTATGTCTTTAAATGAATTATTGATATCAATACTGATCTCTGTATTTGAGCTATCGGTAAATGCGTTATTGATATCAATAAACAAAGTGCTGACATTATGAAAAAACGGCTTGCCGTAGACATCGGTTGCTTACAATATCTTTAATGGCTGATGATCTTAAATGTAAAATGCACTTTAATAGTTATAAAATAAACCACATGGGTATTTTAGTATGTAGTATTATTAAAATAAATACATAACAATCATAGGAGACATAAAAGGCCTACGATCATAGTGCTTTATTATGCTGTACTACTCTATTATTAACCTATTTTGTGCAGTGGCAAGCAAATGGGGTGGGGAGAGGAGTGAACAATGAATCATAACTTTAGACGTACTGGTCTAGAGAACATACAAATCCTGACAAAATAGTGAAATCGTATGTGACATAATCTTTCCATTTGTTATAAAATCGCATTTGGGCCCTGATGTTTGATCACAAAGCAAGATATTGAATTTTCAACTCAAAGAACCACAACCTAACCAATCCCCATATATGCCTCTTCCTTTTTCTCTTTTTGAACTATCACTAACTGATTAAGTATGTACTGTTGTTTGCTTTAAAGTGAAAGGCTCCTTTAATGGTGAGGTGTTGTTACACGTAATGTGAGTAAAACATGTACTATAATGTAGGCTTTTCTTCTTCTAGTGCGGATGCGGAGGTCATTGCAAGAATGTTTGTCTACACACCAACCTTCAGCAAGTATGGTTACCAGCTTCAGACGAATGTTGGGGTGCATGCCCCGATCCAGGGATCATTGGATATCGATACTCACACCAACAAATTTGCTCTCAAGTTTGTACCCCTACCATCTGGGACACCTGAGGAAATATTCCACTACAAGAGTACCCCGAGTGCCATTACTCCACTCGCTCCATCCAGCAGCATCCCCATTAAGTACTCTGACCATCCTGTGAATGTATGTACGATGTTAAACAGGGTGGTCCACAAAAAACTGACTACCCAAAATTGTCTTAGTCCAACTTTTTTAGTTAGCACCCCTCAGAACCAGGAGGGCAGAAATCAAATCTAGTGAAATGGGAAGTTTCTGTCCTCTCCGGGTTCTGAGGGTGGCTAACTAGAAAAGTTGGACTTAGAAAACTTTAGGTCGTCATTTTTTTTGTGGACCACCCTGTACAATTTATTGCATTTTTTTTCTTGTAGTCATTACTAACGGATCCTCAAGGATGCTGCCTGAATGAATAGTAAATTTATTGTATTAAATGTTTTCCCAGCATTAATCTATTTTCAAATATCCAGTCTTGCATGATGTTATATTTACATTGAGTCCCTAATTATTTCTCCTAAAAAAGGCAAGTTTCTCCTTTAGGCAAAAAATTTTCTATTTCATAATTTCCGTAGTGTTCTTGAAGAATTCCTGGTAATCAAAATCTACCCCAAAACAAAACTTCGTAAGGATTACCACCAAGCTTTTCGGCCATGTGAAGTCGTGATATCAGACGCCAAGCTCTTTCGCCAAGCTAATCCCACCGAGTAATAGTTCGAAGGTTAAATGAAATACATGAAAATTGCTTACTGCGCAATTTTCAATTATTTCATTTAACGTTTGAAGTCTTAGTCGGTGGGATTGGCTTGGCGAAAGAGCTTGGCATTTGATATCACGACTTCATACAGCCGAAAAGCTTGGCGGGAATCCTTAACAAGTTTTGTTTTGGGGTAGATAGCAGATCTTTTTGTTCCAAATTGATGAAATCCATTATTTTTTCTTAGTAATTATGAGATGAAAACACACATCTAGTTTTCTGGTCCATTTCTTTTTTTAGTATTGCAGTATCTCCTTACAAATATGCACGGATTTATTTAATGTTGAGTTTGGCATTGTTGCACAAAAACAATGTTTAAAACAATGTAAAACAATCAATTTGGTCGTTTAGAGGTCCCTAACCCCTGAACCACTTGACCAATTATTCACGTCGTTTTTTCAACAAGAAAATGGTAACCTTTATCATTAATAATGACTTTTATGTTGTGAGGCGACCAAAGTCTCCCGATCCAACAAGTTTCAGCCTTTTCTGTCGCATTGTTATTTATCCTCAGATGCTGAAAACAGCCAAACTACCTTTACTGTAAAGACACAACGTGTCTACTGGTCGCCATGCTCATATATATTTTTTATCTGGATGTTATCGTTTTATCTTGGTGGGTGACTTACTAGCGTGTCTTGATTCACGGTAACAAATTTCCACTGTTAAAAAACATAAATAATTAAACAAATAAATATACAATTACTAGCTTAAGTTGATTTCAGGCTTCTGTGGTCCTGCATAATGAGCTATCGTATTATAGTTTACCAGACGTCATTCCTCACCATTTTTCGAGAATTATAAACCCGTAATAACCACAAAAGAGGGAGCCAAAAATGTTTAAGATTTATGTGTTAGCTGCCGTAGTTTGAACACCCGAAAGGCATTAAATACTTTGCAAAGTAAAAATCCCATCAGTCATGTGGTTTGGAACTCATCAAAATAAACAATTTCAGACAGAGGCTTCTTTTTTTTTTTTTTTTACTTTCGGCCAATGTTCACTCAAATCGCATCAAAATACATCAGGAATTTCAGGAGGTAACAAGTTATTAAATTACCCCGACTAAAATAAACCTTTTTTTTAGCCTGTAGGTTTAACATTATAAAACTAAAACGAATAACTTGGAAAAAGTTACTTCCTTAGTGAAAACAGTGATTTTAGTATAGTATAGTATTATAGTTTAGTATAGTTGCAAATACCAAAAAAAAGCGTCGTAGGACTGTTTTCTGGAATGTAAAACTGATGATTTCTGTGCAGCCAAATTACACCGCCTAAAATCACGGGAATATGCTTAAATCATAGTTTCTTTTGTGAGCATGCACTTTTTCAAGGCAACTTTAATCTGACTACAATGGTTATCAAGGACGGCAGTACCAGTGCGAATCTTGGCAAGAAATTGCATGTTAAACGACAAATTTTGACATCCCCCAGTTTTCCGAGAAACAGACATAGATCATCGAAATTTGTTATTTATTTCTTGAGTCCTGCAGGTATTTTATGAGCGGCTACGTTTTCCTGGAGGGGGCGGCATTAATCGACGGCCGCCATTGTTTGTGTAACCATCTTGGATATCAACAAGGCACTCTGCTACCAGAAACATACAGTTGATTATCTGTGTCGTTCTAGGGCAAACTCATGATAGGCCGCGGACACTATAGGGTCATGTCGTAAGTATTTCACTGCATTCAAAAATTGAAAAATTCAAAACTTTTCACGAAAACAATCGATCATTTGGCCTCCACAAAACGGTTGTTTGTTGTTGTTGTTGCTGGTTCTCCATCCTCACCGAGAGATCAAGCCAATGAACCGATTTTCTATTTTTATAGCTTAAAATGTAGGCATTAACAATGACCAGATCCTTTTAAAAGTTGGTTAATGTGACAACAATATTCTTTTGCTGTTCTTGATGTGACGTTTTCTTTTATCTGTTGATTCAACCAGTGTACCAATTTTCATTTGTTACAGCTTAAAGCATAGGTATTAATAAGACCCTGGTTCTTGTAACAGATATTTTAATGCGACTATACACTGTCGTTGTTGTTGTTGTTGTTGTTGTTGGGCCAGTCCTGCTTTCAGTAGACATCGAACCAATGAATGGGTTTTTCACATTTTTAACCTAAAATGCAAGTGTGATCAGGGCCTCCAGAAAATTATTTTAATGGAACTGCAATATTCTTGTGTCCACTTTTGTTGCCACCCATACCTCGAACAGGTTTTAAATTTGTATGGCTTAAAATGCAGGTATGAACAACACCCATTACCTTTTCGAAATTATTTTAATGTGACTACAATGTTGTTGTTGTTGTTGTGACTTTTTTCCTCTAACGCAGAGATCGAACCAATACCTATTTTAAATTTTTATAGCCTAAAATGTGTGTATTCAAAAAGCCCAGAGGCTTTTTGAAAGTCATTTTAATATGGCTGCAATATCCTTGTTGCTCTTGTGTTCTGTTGGGATGTTTTCACTTTCCTAGAAATCGATTTTTGAATTGATTTTAAATTCTTATAGCTTAAACTGTAGGTCTTAACAAGGCCCAGGGCCTTTTGAAAGCTATTTTCATGTGAATACAATTTTCTTTGTGTGGTTCTTGTTGGCATTTGGTCTCACCTGGAGAGCGAAGCAAGGCATCGACTTTAAATTTGTATAACTTAAATTGTAGATATTGATAAGGCCCAGGGAATTTTAAGAGTTATATTAATGTAACTACGATGCTGTTATTGTTGTTGTTGATGTTCTTTTTGCAGAATTTTCTGTCACCTTGAGATCGAAACAATATAACATTTTTATAGTTTTAACTGTAGTGTACATGTTAAAAAGGCTCAGCTTCCACCTTACCTACACATTGTTTATTTATTTTTCTTATTTTAACTGTGGCCTCAGCAATTGTAGCGCGTGCTGCTACTCAACAATATCAGGCATATCATAACCTCATACACATGACAAAATCAAATGAGCATCCAATACGTAATTTTAATCACGGTAAAAAAAAAATGGCATGCAAAATAAAAACTGGTCCATTTTTACCTTAAACATGGACTCGGCAGGTTAAAAAGTTTTTAATATACTTCAATGTTGCTTAAAGCTTATGGCGGGACAACATTTGTCATTACAGGTGAATAATGTGATATGTTGTCCGTAACAGTCATGGATCATCTGTATTAGTATTGCGAGCAAAAGACAACACCATCCTTTTCGTCTCTCTCTCGCGAACAGAAAAGTTCTCATTCATGATTAACGCACTGCTTACTTAATATTTCATGTAAAATCAATCTAAAAAATCGCTATAAATCGTACAGGAGATCAGGATATACAACAGCACAACATCGAAAATAATACACTAATAACAACTAAGATTTTATACTATTTTAATATGTTCTTCACTGAAATGAAGCGATCGGAATCGAACCAACAACCTCCTGATCACTATACCATCTCTCCGAGGTTGAAAACAAAGTATACAATTCTTTAACGTAACTTAGATTGCTGTGATTCCGCATACCACAACTGTAGTGTCTCGTTCTAAATAAGATTTAATAGAATATAGTTGACGAGATGTTTTCAATCAATATTTAGCAGTTCTGATCCTTTTCAGATGTATGCAGGGAACAGAACCTTATCAACAGAGAACTTTAGCTGAGCAAATAGCAAAGAAAATGTATTACTTTTTAGTAGCCTACATTTAGGAGGTTAAAAGTGCATTTTTTTTTAATTTCCAATTATGGCTTACTTTCATAATTGATATTTTGGGAAGAGGACATGTTACGTTTTGCGGTCATGAATAGCCATAATGGGGCCCTATACGAAAATTCCACGAATCACTGCTTTAGGGTGTCTATTTTTCGTTATTTTTATTTATCAATGATATTTTGAGCTCCTTAGGGAATATAATATTCCACCCCTATTTTATGCTGACATTGTGAAAATCGTTTTCAAAATTAAGTCTTATAACGATCAATGCAGGCTAGAAGTAGCATTACACATTTTTCCAGCATGTAAGAAACATACACTAAATATTAATAAATTCCATGTTGTTATTTTTCATTACTGCAGATTTCTGAATCCCTTTACTTTTTCATACTCACTTGATTAAATTGAATTAAAAAGGGTTCTTCGGTTAATAAGTTGGGTGTTGTGGTGCACTCAACCTGTCTATTTAATCAGCAAATTTTATATTGTCTATAAAGCTTTCAAAATTCTAGGATTTCCGAAGAGATCCCTCTATTTCGTAACTGATGTTAAACCCATTGTTTTTATATTTAATAATAATAAAAGAAATTTACCATGATAAGTGGTCGGCTGCGGAAGGGCTGTCAGCCGCTAACACCGCACCGTGGAAAAGTAGGACGGTGATTAAGAAAACTGCTAAGACGGTCTCTTAAGGAAAGGGGACAGGTCCTCCAACAACAATTCGTTACGAAAAACACTTAAAGAACTAGCACAGACTGTTTTAGAACGTAGGGCATTTCAAACGGATACTACGCGAACTGCAAAAAATTTTTTTCTGCAGTCGAGATGAGAGCCCTGAACAGCAAGCTTCCAAGGATGACCCCTGGTGATACGAGTTCGTTGCGCAAGATCGAAGAAAGGTAGATCAATAGAAATTAAGTTATGTAAAATTTTAAACGTTAAAATAAGATCGAAGCACAATCTACGAAGTTCCAGAAGCTCAAGACCCGATCAAGAAAGACGTTCAATGTGATCTACATCGCGAAGACCGGGCAGCTTTTTCGTAAATTTTCTTTGAACTGATTCAATTAAATCGATGTCCTTAGCAAGATAAGGGGACCAAACAGGAGTTGCCTACTCAAGCAAAGGGCGCACAAACTTTAGGGACATTTTTCGTAGTGTTTTGTTGTATGCATCGGTTGTTCGAAATCCATCGCAACAATATTTAAAAATGAACTCGAGCGAGTAAAGCGTAACTTTGTTAGGTTTGTTTATTGATAATTCGGAATTAATCGAGACAACTATACTAATGAGGAATTGTATCAAACATTAATTTCAAAGTCAGACATTAACGCATTTCTGGTGATCCATCGGCCTGACCTTTTTATACAGGGTCTTTAATCTCATGTGTTGCTGCTCAATATCATCCCTAGTATTGCAGATACGTCCAACATGGCCATGGAATACATTGGAACATCCATGGGCCATCAGACGGTTAAACCGTAAATGACCTTGACGACCGGTTACAAGGTCAACGAAAAACTAACTCCAGAAGTAGCAGAGATAGGGGCATGATGTAAATTGCAAACTTGTAGAGAACGAAGACATGATCTCAACAAAGCAAACAGAACAGAACGGTTTAAATGTCAAAGATACACAGTAAAAACAATATGGGTCGGTCTTGCAGCCCCATTGCAGGCCTTGACCACAATCCACCCAGAGGTAGAAATACAGGCAGGCACTACTGTAAGTACAGCAAAAGATTAGCATGCAGACCTGGTGGATCCATGAGAAGCCTGTCTGCATTAATCCCTGAGGTAGACATTTCCTATTGGTGCCTGCCTGTGTTTCTACCTCAAGGTGGGTTGTGGTCAAGCCTTGCAATGGGGCTGCAAGACCCATTGTTTTTACAGTATCTCTTTGACATTTGAAACGATTTCTGTTTTGTTTGATTTGTTGAGGTCATGTCTTCGTCCTCTACAAGTTTGCAATTTACATCATGCCCCTATCTCTGCTACTTCCGGAGTTAGTTTTTCGTTGACCTTGTAACCATTCGTCAAGGTCATTTTCGGTTTAACCGTCTGATGGCCCCCTGGACATTCCAACGTATTACAGGCCATGTTCGACGTATCTGCAATACTAGGTATTGAGCAGCAAAACTTGAGATTAAACACCCCGTGTAGTCTACTTTATAACTAAATATATTGTGCTGATCTGTTAAATAAAAATTCAATACATCCATGTTCCGCCAATAGCAACTAAGATTAAAAAATAATAGTTTAGATCCCTCATGTCAGAACTGAATACCAAAAAAAAACTACGGCATCAGAGTTTACTTAGGCACATCTTCAACCCGTTAACCAATCAGCCATTTCACAATTTACAAAATGCATGCACATCATTGTTGTCACTACCACACTCGTTAATCCTACTATAGGTTAGTAAATCTGTTGAATCTGTACTGAATCTGTACTGAAATAAATAAATAAATAAATAAATAAATTTCTTCCTTGCTCTGCCTAGCATGGAGCTGATGCCTTAAGACAGCAGACAAAAAAGTATAATCCTTATCAGCATAAGGCTCAGCCATTATACTTCCATGATTTAATAATTCTTAAAGTCACAGGAATGGCCGTAATTCTGCATAATTCTGCGATTACGTTCATAAAAGAGAACTGCAGAAATTAATCAGTTTTTTTCCTTGTTTCCCCTTTTCTTGTAGAAAGAGTACAGCATTGGCCATGATTACTTCGGTGTTGGCCTTACATCCAAGTTCCAGTATGATTACTTGTGGAACGACTATGGATCCTACCGTGACTTCATCAAATCCTTTTTCCATAAACATACGAGATATGAGGATTACTTTCTCCTGGCCGACAAATACTACGCTGGAACTCGCGGATTTATCGACTATGCCATCATAAATCCATCTGCCAAACCATTCCAGCTTTCCGTGTCACTGGGACCATGCAAAACAAACCCTACAACAGAGGTAGGTTAAAGTTACTGTCTACTGAACAATTGTAATCACAATAGCATACCTTAACGTTGATTTCTTTGTAACATGGACGTTATGATTATCTTTCTGTATCTCTATACCATAATGATTGCTTGTGGGAACCACCTCAAGTTATTACTCTCCAGTTCCAAAGAAATCTTGGGAAAAGTTCTTCTTTGCCATTAGAATCATCCCAGTGTGGAACTCTCTTAGGGATGAGAATATCTCGGCCCCATCGCCTCCATCCTTTAAGCGTAAATTAACAAAACTAAACCTTAGTGGCTTCTAACATCGCCCACAACATGCACCTCCTTTTTCGTAAACCTTTCCTCAAAGTCTATTTGCTGTGTTTCTTTTTAACTTACGATTGCTAAGTGGCCTCTTTTCAGCCCTTGCATCGCATTTCACTTTTATTTGAGTGATTAGGTTGCTTAGATTTTTATTAAAGTTGTGGCTGCGTGTGGCATGCTGTTCGTCAAGGCGGTGAGCAATCGGGTAATTGCTAGTATTTTAAAGATTGAAATCAGTCAGCATGATTCGTGGGTGAACACCTTGCAGATCAAGGAATCAGTTTTATATGCAAGCAGTTCTGCCCTTTGACCTTACTTACATTTAATATGGACCTAATGCAAATCGTACATCACAGCGTAGATTAGATTGTTCAAGAATACAAAACCCGATGTTGAGATGTCTGTCTAGAACTACCTTTTACACACTAGTTTGAATATGGTCAAATCAGATGCCAAGGCGTCATAATATTCGACTATAGTTTTACGCATAGCCTAACTTTATTATAAAGTTTATTTTCTCTAGAACTCACCATTCGAATAAAGCATGTAATTTCGTACTTTTTGCCAGCGCTAAGAAATTAATACATTTGCGAATATATTAAAATTTGCCAGGCAACATTTTGCTTACCTTCAGTCTAGTTTTGTACATCATTTCAGTTAGCAAAATTCAGTGAAACCAAACATATTGGTGTATTTATTTAGCAAACTAAAATGAGTCTCTTGCAGTCCATTTACTTTTTTAACAGATGTTGTACGTATGTCCTGTATGTTATGTATGGGCCGTATGACTAGTGTGTAGTCTAACAAACATTAAGCATTAAGTAAAAGGGCTTGGTACACATTTCCAGGTAAATGCAACAGTCGAAACAAATTAAGTTCCAATATCTGGAGTTTGATAATTATTTGCATCGATTTTAAGGTTTAGAATGTCGAAAAAGCAACCCTTAATTAAAGGTGGTAAACAATCGTCACTATGCTTCTTACTTGTGTCTCCCTTTTTTCACACCCTTCTTTGAAAGTAGAATACCATTCTCTGAGAATGTGCTATTTTAGAGAGCTGTTAATTGTAACCCTGTACGACTTAAAGGGCAACTTAAATCCATTTTGACATACATGCTTTACTTTTGGACCACTTACACAATAACTAAACACAAGAACTGCGGTAAGAATACGTTACGTACGGCCGATACAACAAATTAATTACGGCATCACCAAAACACTATACGGAGACCGCCATTGTTTTGCTGGAACATGCAGAAATTAATGCCGACAGATGTCACTCTTTGATTTCGACTCGCGCAGCCGATTGAGATAGCTCTATTGGCTGTGAGAGCTCAAGCGTCCGATGGCCTTAGCTGGCTACTACAACTGTCGTACTTAAAAATAACGTACTTAATACAATGAACCAATAAAATAAGACGATAAAACAAATTCTTCTCGATTTTAAAAATACATTTGGGTTATTGTGCAACTTTGACAAGGTGCACTATTCTCGTCAGAATCATGGAGGAAATTAAAGATGCCAGAAAAAAGTGTACGCTGAGTAGCACGGAGATCTGAATGGAAATAAGAGCACTGCGATTTCCCTTACGAAACGAAAAGTTACAAATACCTCTATTTGTCAGACATATTTTTCTGCAAATTATCATGTCACTAATTACAAATTCCACTGCAATTACAAATCAGAGGTGTGTGTATTAAAACATTCTTTGGCAATGATGTGAGGAATTTTTTTTTGATAAACTGAAAAGCTAAGTCAAAATGGAAAACTAGCTTTGTGATGGTTCCTGGGATCCCACCCACAGCCTGCAAATCACAGCTGATTCTTCAAGGTGTGGACTGTGGGCCCACTGCGTGCAAGGGCGAATCTCCCAGCTGACCAATGGGCACTTAATAAAATACCTACGCATACATAGCTGTGCTAAGGAGTTAATTAAATAGCTTCAGTTCTTCCATGTATCAAATTGCTCTTCATACAAAAATTGAGCCATGTGTGGTGAAATTCGCACAAGGCGAAATACCTTTTATACTAACATAAAATAACAGCATTACAACATAGCCACATACTATCAATACGCAAGAACATTCATACCAGTGCGAGTCCCATGTACGGAAGGGGGTCAAAGAAGCCGTGTTAGCGTAACAGTAAAGCCTCGTGGATGAAACTGGAGTACAGTACTAAAAACCAAACAACTTATTCGATGACGTACACATTTAAAGAGTTGTAAACAATGACATTCAATACACATTGTTTTCAAGTAAAGTATTCGATACATCAGGGATTTCATACCAAGTAATTGATTGATCTTTTTCAGTTTTTACTTACGAACAGATACAACCATTCGACATTCTTTGGTAAGCACAGTTTCGTATCTTCCTTTCTTTTTAATTGTACCCAATTTTTTCAATTAAGCGTAATCACGGCACAACGTTACCCGACTTGTCCAAGAAAATAATGCCGGCAATCTAATGTTTATTTACATTTTAGATGGAACCACTGGTCACGACACATGCCAAACAAGTGTGTCCTTGGTTGGAAGTGGTGCAGTAGAAAGGAAATGGGACGCTAAACTAAGCATCTCTAGCACTTATCCTGAAAAAGATGTTCGCAAAGTGTCAGCACACTTTGAAAGATCACCAATTCCCAACCACGACGAAAAGAAATTCGAGGTAACTTACCATACTCCCTTTTTCAGGAATTATAACTTTTTTATATACAAAGTAAGCTCCTACTGACCATGTATCCTATGAATTTGTCATCCAATGATTTCAGTGACTTCAGAAATAATTTTAAGATAGATCAGAACTCGCTGATCAAGGTTTTTTAAATCAAACATTCAATTTTAAAATGGTTGTAGAGATGAGTGGAGCTTAGTATAATACGTGGTTTTGTGTTCCAAGACGTGTTCCGAGTGTCCCCTTAAGCTGAATCTTTTCCCTTGGTTCACATTTCTTTTAACGAACGGAATTCGGTTTGAATTGGAAGTTGCCCACGCACAAATATTTCGTCAATTTCCGAAGGCATTTTCCCGAAACAGAATTTTTGCTTTTGTCACGTTGGGTGCCACATCTTTCAGGGGGGCTGCCATAATCTGGACCGTGTATTTGAAAAAATCGTGGAAGACAATACTTTTATTCTGACGAGCTAACACTTGGAATGAAATAAAAATTTTCTTCGGAAAATCAAAACAGTCGCAACCACTTAATTATTTAGGTATTTTAAGGTATTTTTAGGTATTTTTAGGTATTTTAAAATACCTATCGTTTAGTAGATTCCAAAAACTAAATAATGAAGAAGCATTCTTTTTGACTACAAGTTGGAAATTTAGTAGCACATGAATAGGCTAACTAAGTTCCTTTTATGCCAAAGATTAAACGATTAAAC
>JAHWFP010019964.1:0-24937 GCA_023313725.1 Lithobius niger
CTAGGCGACGAACTTAACGTTGGTTTCGACTACGCGGCATCATGCAATTAGAACCAACGAAACACCGTTGGGCCACTCGGACGACTAGCGTTTGAGAATTCCAAATTCGGGTGATGAACACGATACGTCAACGGATACCTTTTTTAATTTTAGTTTTTTTTAACTTCGTCACATTTAATTTTTTGTTTTTTTTTGCCAACACATTCCCTTACGTATCGCAGCGGATTACGGGCCTCCTGGTGGTATCGCCCGGGTGTTGTCTGGAAGAGCGCCATCGAAGGGAGCCGTATTACACAAACCCTACAAACAACGTGTATTATGACTCGCTGCGATGACGCCTCCTTCCACATGATAGCTAGACCGTATGCGCGCAATATGGCCTTTTGCGATATCACTTCTTTACATGTCTCACTTCTTATTTGTATTACATCTTATAAACTACCGGTGGGACTTTTGCTTTTTATAATACCTAGCTTCTGATTTTTTTACGGGTATAGAGGCTTATCCCCTTCGCTGGACGCTCCCGGGGATTCGTTACTAGCCGTCAGTTTCCCCTTCAGGAAACTGCCGGTGGATTTTTGGGTTTTTAACTACCTAGCTGTTATCACTCCGCCCCCTCAGCCTTGTCCACGTTCTTAAATTCTCAGTCTGCACTATGTTCCGCTTATCGAATTGAAGGCACTACTTCGACTTATATCGCTTCGTTATAGCCTATATGATTTGCGAAGGTGGGCTTTTTAGGCTCCCTCAGTCTCCGCCTGACGTCGCTTCATTTTGTATTTCTACCATGTCTAATCTCGTTTTTTTTTTTTTGTTTCAGTCCCACCATACCCTACACACAACTACCCCCGACTAGATGAAGGCCATCAGGTGGTATTATACGTACACCGTTATTGTTTCGCTTTCAAACACCTATTTTTTTTTTACAGGCAGAAATATAAAGGTTCCATGCTCAATCCTCATGCTTAAGGTAACCCTCAATACATGTGGCTTCTGACTATGCTTTATATTCCAGTATTTTTCGGTAATTCTGGTTTCTTACTTTTTTACAGCTTCCAGACCGACTTGAAGGAGCTGCCTTGAAGAGGAAACCATACTTACACTCAATCCAACTTGAAGGACAACGTGGGCATCCTCATACTTAAGGTAACCTTCAACACATGTGACTTCTGACTATGTTTTTATATTCCAGTATTTTTCGGTAATTCCAATTTCTTACCTTTTTACAGCTTTCAGGCCACCTTGAAGAAGATCCCTGGCTCGAAGATCTGACTGTCTCAGGCTTTTTTTGCTGTTATTTCACAACTGTACTATGCATGTACCTCTAAACGATTTTTAATAAAAAAAAAAGTGTATCTCCTGCCTATCACTTTTACCTATGCATGCACGCAAACAGGGGGGAGTCTTTTCAACTGGTAACAATTATTATCCCGGGCGGGCGACGCGTAGATGCGGCAGGGATATGAGGCGGGTGTCTAACGTTCAAGGGAGGGGAAATGTTGATCCTTGGTGCACATGGACCGACCAATAGACCCTAGATGCACGCGCCTACCTCCCCACGGATTTAAATGTGATACCCAAAAAGCATGGGGCTCTGTTAGGCTGTATCACTATACTAGACCCCCGGGTGATAAGAACTACTCAGCAAAAAAAGGCAAAAATTATGATTTAATTGGTTTATAATTTAATTTTATTATCTCATTTGATATTATCAGAAACCATGTAAACAATGCCGTATTAAAAGGAATTTAACTTTTGTTTAAAACTATGGGTTTAATTTAACATAAAAGATAAGCCAAAATAGCCATTTCTGCCTATTTTGGCCCATAACCTAATTTGCACCATTCTGGAAAAAAAAAATCCTTCAAATTTTGTTTACTTTTTTGGTTTCCTTTTACGGTTTGTGATATTACAAACGAGATAAGGTTAAAATTAAATATTAATTAAGCCAGTGAAATCATAATATTTGCCTTTTTCGCTATTTCGCGCATTAACGTTCGTACAATGTTAAACTTGAAGGCCTTTGTGGCACGTCAAGCCATGACTTAGGGTGATGAGACTTTTTGTGTATGCTAGTGATGCGAAAAGGCGACTTTTCCGTATTATGACATTTCGAATTTCGAAAATTTTTATTTTTCCATTCCGCCCTAGTCAGTGTGCTAAACTCTTGCGTGTATTGTATTGTTGGCCAAAATAAGGCTACATATCTCAAAGTGTGGGTGCAAATAACCAATGTGTTGCCGTGCCCTTCCTTGCTTGTCCCTTTTTCCTTCCTTCCTACTTTTTTTTTTTTTAGCTCGTCTGAATGCATCCTTTCATCCTGCTCTTCACGCATTAGTGTTTTTTTTTTGTATTAACAAATTTTCTCTGTAGGTCGTAAACTGTTGATTAGCTAGCTACCCGTATTTGATGAGGCTGGGTTGACTTTAGCGTAGGAAGCGTTGGAGCTATTTTTTCCCCATTGGGACCCGCACAGCATCACGCTTGGCTCGTAATTTTCAGCCAAGACGTTCGGAAAGACACCCAGCGCTGTGCTGGCGACGCGAGGGGGTTCGGAGGAACTTGTATCGATCGACTCTTGGGAATTTATGGCAGGGGAGAAGGGAAGAGTTCAAAGATGTCTTAGCTTATGTTCGTGTACGGATGTACCAACATGTGGTGGAAAAGGAAATGGGTGATGTCACAATTTGAGATTTCGTTTCGACAGTTCCAGAAGCGTGACTGTAAAATGTGAGGCTAGTTTCTGCGACGAGACGGTATACCTGCGAGGCAGTGGCTATTGGAGTTAGTTTGGAGGTCGTGTACCGACACCGTATACAATTTATTTATTTTTAGCATGTGGAATCAGAGGGGTAAACAACTTTGTTCATTTGAAATTTCCTGTAGGCCTGATGGTCGTACTCAGATGGAACACTGAAAAAGTGTACGCGAAGGAATGAAGCCAATGAGCTGAAGTAGACCAAGGTTCGTTTAAAGGAAGGAAGGATTTGGGGCAATCGGACACCGTCTTTCGATAGGCGTCTTGGTTCTAGCTGCATATCCCTGGCGTCTTACAGAACCGGATTCGATCCTGCTGACGGGAAATGTACGTGCTGCCTCATGCAGCAAACATAACTGACACGATGGTGGTTCCTTCCACTTAACATCTGCCGTTTGGGGCTTAGAATTAGTAATAATTCTACCAGGCCTTGGGCATTCAAGGTTTTTGTCCACACACTCCTGGAATACGCCACCCCGGTGTGGTCGCCACATCTTGTTGGTGACATTGATCGTATCGAGGCTGTGCAGAGGCGCTTCACGAAGAGATTTCCTGGCCTTCGTGATGTCCCGTATAAGGACCGCCTAAGCATCCTTGGGCTGGAGTTGTTGGAACTGCGTAGGATTAAGTTTGATCTCGTCGTAACCTACCAAATTTTACATCAGCAAACTGGCGTCCATCTTCCGTTTTTTTTTATCTTTCCCCGAGTATCAATCGGACACGTGGTCACTGCTAGAAACTATCAATTTCTGGTGCAAGACTGGATTGTCGAAAATATTTCTTTTTTACTGTGCGCGTGGTCAAGATTTGGAATGCTCTGTGGGATGAAACTGGAAATGCTGTTTCTACGGCATCTTTTCGTCAGAAGTTGCGTGCGGAACCATTAGGTGACTTTCTGAAACGTCCCTTAATGAAGTAATTTGTTCACTGTAAGCTTCATGGAGCGGTGTAGCTCACCGCCCTTCCGTCTTCCATCTACGCATTGCGTGGGAAATTTTATTTTATTATATTATTATTATTTAGAAAACCTTTAAGCATTAAGCTTTTACGTTTTAAGCTTTAAGCTTTCTATTCTTTTCTATTGTATTCTAGACTTAAAGATTGCTTCTACCAATACCTTATAAGTGCTGTGGAAGTATTCATCTTGTACTCTCTTTGTATTCCACCGTTGTCACAGTCAATTGTTCTGACTGTCACAGTCCATTGTTTTGATTTTGCCTTGATGTGTTAAAGACTTACCAGGAAGCAAAATCCACAGCTTCTCTTCCAGACCATTTTACCCAAGCAGTGTGAGAGGTAACTTCCCATCATCTTGATGGTGTGCGTCGCAGTTTCCATTTTCCACGAGACTTACCGCGGCGAAGAGTCCGTCCGCCTGTCCGGTGTTTTTAAATTGTTGCTGGAGGTACAGATGTGTGACAAAAGATCTGGATTTAACGTCCCTGTAGTGTGTGGAGCAGTGGCAACCCGTACAACTACAGTGTGACTGAGGTTGGCGCTAATAACCTAAAGTATGCGCGGCCTACCTTGAGTTCGCCGCAGAACGAACACAGATAATCGATTGTACGTTTTAGGCAGCAGAGTGCCTTGTTGATATCCAAGATGGTTACAAAAACAATGGCGGCCGTCGATTAAAGCCGCCCCCTCCAGGAAGACGTAGCCGCTCATAAAATACTTCCAGGACTCAAGATACGCTGCGCACACAACAGCTGCTGATGCGACCTTTAGGCTCAATTCTCCATCCTCTCCATCCTCCGTGCACGACCTGCCGAACGCAATACATGCAGGTTCTGCCACTGTGCGCCTTGGCTTGCGAAACAAAAATCATTTCTCTCGTCAAGGTCGTTTAAAGGCTACTGCTGGCAATAAGTTTTTCGCAAAAGTAAACACGGTCGTTCGTTCGGCGACTCTGGTTGCGCTAGGTCGCGCGACGCACAACAAGTGGTGACACTTGGAATCATCTTTGAGATTTCTTCTTTATGCCACGCCCGCTCTCCCAAATCAAAAATTTTTACGTATTTATGTATTCAAAATCAGCGAAAGTGTCGTGAAAATCTGGGTGCGTCGTATGACGGGAGTAATTATTCAAGGCTTTCTTGCTACGACGATGAAGTAAACGAAAGAAATACGATGCAGAAGTATTAAAAAAAGAGTAATTATTTTAACATGCTTTTTTGCATCTTAATATCCTTCTTGTATGCTTCAGTTAAGCGTACAGTTGCATATTACGTTCCACACTGCTGTTCCACTCGTATCGTTGGATAACGGAGCTATGCATCGATACAAACTACTGCACCAATTGATCCGCCTTTTGTGAAGCCATTGCCGTGTTGGCGACATAAGGTCGGAAGCTGAATAGAATAAAATATAAGTGTATTAATTGGATTAATGTCTTTTTTAACAAGGTTATCTCGGGACGGAGAGTACAATATTTCGGAGAAATTCTGCTTTTTTTGTTGTTTTTTTTTTTACGTGCCACAATCGTCAAGAACAAAAGTACATTTCCAGGGCTCTTCAATCTATTCCCAACTGTCCAACTACACAGCGATGGTATATTAGCTCGGCTTCAATCAGGGGCCCTTGGCACATTTCCGGAACGTGTCACGACCACTGCCCTAAAACAACCATGTTTTAATTTAACCTTTTCGTGGAAGTACCGAAGGCAAAATGTTAAGATGTCGGTGGAAAGGCTCAAATGTCTGATTAAACACAATTGCCCGAAATTTTGAGAAAGCATTTCTTTTTTTTTGCTGAATTCTCTGAATTCTGTTCTTTATATACCCGTTTTCGATAATTTCGTCACGTCGTTTGTTACTTAATTTTGACTTTCGCCCATTTTTCCGACTCAGATTTTCCGATCCTTTAACATGACGCACCTACCGAATCCGGATCATAGCACTGTGGATAAAGTGGCAATAATGACCTAGCTGTCGACGTACTATTAAACCTCCCCCCCCCCCCAGCATCAAATAGGGAAAAAATCCGAATATCTCCTAAAAGTTACCGTTTCCCAATCAAACAAACAAACATAACAGATATACAAAGTCCAAATTCAGTCAAGCATTCCACCTCGCTAAGCCAAAAATTCAACTTTTCGACCTTTAATGAAATTGTGTACGTCAAGCAGCCACTGACGACTTCTACAAAAATACTCTCATCTTCAGTGTTATTGTGTGCGCGGTGTATCTTGAGTCCTGCAAGTATTTTGTGAGCGGCTACGTCTTCCTGGAGGGGGTGGCTTTAATCGATGGCCACCATTGTTTTTGTAACCATCTTGGATATCAACAAGGCACTCTGCTATTGAAAACGTACAATCGATTATCTGTGTTCGTTGTGCGGAGAACTCAAGCTAGGCCGCGGACAGTATAAATGAAACGTATTGATATAGTGAACACCACATGTATTTACACAGTTCCCTTTTGTGTTTCAGCCACCAAAGCGCGAGCACTGGAATGGGGATCTCGAAGGTTACCACATCGGTTACCGGGACTACGCCAGGGTGACGCCATTTCTATTCAAATCATTCGACAATCGTCCCGATGAAACTTTAGAGTATCTTCTGGGGGGACTAGAAAAATTCACGCAGTACGGTGTTACAGTGGAGGCGTACAATAGAATTGGGAATGGACCAAGATCTTCGGAAGTAATCACCTACACAATGGAGGATGGTAAGTAACCTACAATACTTTTTAACAGAGCACTACAACGGGTGATTTTTTTTTTTACTAGCGCTCTATGTATAATGGAAGCCCTTTTTGCCGCAGCAACATATCGAGAACAATGAAGCAAGCAGTCTGCATTAAATACTGGCCTTGTGAGGATACACAATACACTAGTCTGAGAAAGAAAGAAAAGACTACTGCCCCGACTGGGACTAGTGTATTGTGTATCCTCACAAGGCCAGTCTTTAATGCAGACTGCTTGCTTCATTTACCCTTTACCTTGTGATTTCTTTCTTTATTTATATCGAGAACAGTTTTTTGCCAGAGCAAAATAACGCGAGCACTCTTTACCGGAGTGCTACAATGGAAGCACTTTTTACCAAAGTATTATAAAGAGACCACTTTTATCAGAGCACTACAACGGGAGCACTTTTTACTGATTCATTACAACATTCCAGAGCATTATAAAGGAAGAACTACACAACGGGTGGAGGAAAACAAGCCATACAGCAAAAATCAAACACTAGAAAATATATATAAATGTGACTAAATAAAAAAATCGTTGTAAATCTGCAACATATCTGGAATGGATCCAGTCTATTAACTAAAATGAAAAGATACAGTAAAAGATGCAGTGTGCACCGTAATTTCAATGATGGGGAAGGGGTAAAAAAAAGGCAAGGGAGGAAGGGTAGTGTACGACTAACGTAGTACAGTTCACCCTAAGGGCAGCCGGCATGATGGTTAGCACTATGACGTCATATGCAAGAGGCCAGGGTTCGAACCTGTCCTCAGTCACCCCAAGCATTTTCACAAAGAGAAGGGTCCTGTGATGACTCGTGCTCATGCGTGCAAAAAGATCTAGGAATTTCCGAATGGAATGACCTAGCAAAATTGTCCTTCTGGAGCGACGGCTACGGCTGGGAACACGTAAAACCTACAAAGTGCAGTACGATACTGTGCACTTACGTTTCGTCGTCATGGCATGACAAGGTTTTCAACTGGCAACCCATTCCGTCGTAAATTGTATAATGGAAAGAGGAAAACAAGCCATACACGGCAGTAATTTTTACCACTGTAAAGGGAGAACTTTTTTCCAGAGTGTTGTAAAAGATCGATCGATTTAAAAAAAAAAATAATACGCACAATTTCAGAACAAAAATACTGTACTGCGAATTTTCGACAGACCGACTACGTGCGTCTTCATCAGGCATAACCAGCACAACTCAAAAATGACTACACTGAAGGTACCTCCATCCGGGGATTCGTTTTCTTCTGAGAAAAAAATTGTCAGAGAGACTCACAAAGCAGTGGAAGAACGAGCATGACTAGTATTGGAGGCCACACAAACGCTGATTTCCGCAGTGACAAAAGTTGCGTAGTGTTGATTGTGCCTGATGAAGACAGACAATAGTCGTTCTGTTGAAAATTCACATGAACTAGTTATTCCGCGGCGTAACATACACCGGTCTAGCCGATTCCCGCTGATATGTTTGTAATTGTGAGGGCACGTTTATGCAACCACTCGCTTTTGCATTCTCGCAGCTAGAAGCTAGAAATCACCTCAAATTCCAACATGGCGGCGGTTTTATGCCGCCGCCTCGCAACGAAATCAGCAAATAACGTGAGTTCAGAAGCGTTTGGGAAAATTGTTTCATCATGAGGAATTCTTTATATTATTGGGACGGATTATAAGACTGCAACTATTTACTCAAACGATGTTGGAATTAGCTAATCCATTTAGCGTTGTTACCATGGCAATGTCACCTTTGCCATGGCGATTGAGTTTTAGCTACGAGAATGCAAAGGCGAGTCGCTGCGTAAATGCGCCCTTAGAGCGTATATTCATTTTATTGTCGGCCGCTCGCCCTTCATCTTTGCTACCGTGACAAGAATGAACCCGCTCGCCCTCTTGCTGCATGTTAACGCATCGTTTGTTTAATCGTGATCCCTAATAAAGCCTCATCAAGACTGCGCACATCATTAAGTCTGCTCACAAGTGAAATATATACTATGTAGATAGTGGTGCAGTATTATAGTTCTGAAATTGTGCGTGTTTTGTTTTTTTTAATCGATCGATGAAGAAGACGAACTTTCACAGTAGAAGTCGTTAACGGTATTTTCAAAGTGTTATAATGGGAGTTTTTTTTTTTTACTGCAGCATTGCAATGGGAGCACTTTTTTTTACCTAAGCTTTTTTTTTTAGAAATGTTAGAATTTGTTAGGCTTTTACGGAAAGTAGAATTTTTGAAACTTTATTTTGCAGTGCCCAGCGAACCTCCTCAAAATGTCCAGTGTTCCACGATTTCTTCGAGCAGTCTTCAAGTTAAGTGGATGGCCCCGATGACGTCAGCCATCCACGGATTGCTCCAGGGTTATAAGGTGGCATTTACTCCAGCAGAACAATTATCAGGTAGGCCTAAATGAATTTAGTTTTCCTCGGAGTTGTATTTTCTTTGTTGTAACTGTTAGCAAACACAAGCTGAAACATTTTCGACTTAATTCTTCGACAGTTTATTAAAATTGTCTGGTGAGAGCATACTTATCTTTTCTATAATGTTCTAAAGGAAAGAAGAAAACAAGTCCAAAACAGTGAAAATCATACACTGGAAATAACGTCGTACGTAAACCACCTTTATATACCTACGTCTCGTCGGAGTGGCTTGACCCGTGTATGAACTGGAAACCCAATTCGTCCCCAGATCACTGAAATAGTGCCTTTATCACTAATTACGGCCGTTCCTCCATTGGCGTAAAGATGACGCACTAAACTCGTTCTTAAGGTCACAGCAGTAGCCTTAGTAATGGGTTCATTGAGTCATCTATATGTCAGTGATCTGCGGACGAATTGAAGTTGCCTGTTCGAATCCGAGTCATGCCGCTATGATGAAACGTAAGTGAATAAAGGTGGCTTGCTGAACTGCGTTATTTCCAGATTATTTCCTGTTGTTTTCCTATATATTTCCTTTATATAATGTACGGCGATTTATGTATATTTATTTATCTATACTGATCGTTTATCGTTTTACAACTCTACAATATTTTTTTGTGCTTCACAATCCTATACAGCACCGTCAATAAGATCAAACGCTTCCCGTTGCTAATGACAACCTAACAAATCTTGCCGTCATCTTGTAACGGAGGTAAACACTCACGTTTGAAGCAAGCAGACGACGTTTGCCTGGTTTAGCTTCGTTCAACTCAAGTGACGGCGTCATGACTGAATTGTTGGGGGGGGGGGGGGGCGACAGAGGGCACATCTGGAAAAAGAGTGGGCCAAGGAAATTTTTTTCAAGGCAGCCGTGTTAGCCACTTGTATTCCTTTCAATTCAACCGGAGCGTAAGCTTTAATGCAGCGCAATATTTTTTTTGTAAAATGGCCCCATAAACACTTGAATTAGGTTACACATAGTTAACCTAACATGTTGTGGAGTTGCTACAAAAACAAATAAGCTAAAATACAATATAAAAGCTCGTTTTATTAACTTGATTTCAAGTTTAGCCTGCAAGTTTTTTGTATTATTTTATTTTCTGTTCGTGACCTAAGTTTTGGGGTTGGGCGCGGGCGCAAAATATTTAGGTGCACCCTGGCCCACCCCTAGCGCCGTCACTGTTCAACTCGCTTACGAGCAGCTGAATTGCTGGAAATCGAAAAAAAGACTAGCCTACCTGCACCCGTTCATTGCCGCAACCCCAAATCCTACAATTGTAAACCATTTTGATGAAAAAACATGGCGTCAGCGCTGATTACACGACAAACGAAGATAACAAAATGGCGGCAGGGTGATCTTTTTCCCCCTTCACTACAATGGGCCCAGCCAGAGGCCAGGTATCCACGGTTACGTGATGACAGTGCCGCAGCGACTGTGACGTCTATTACCACTGCTCTATATCGCCTTATTTACTGCGGAGCTATCGTCCGAAACCCGTCGTTTAGTTAGCTGCAAGGTGCACACTCCACAAATAGTGGCAAAAAACAACGGCCCGTTTAGTCGTACCAATGCTGTGTGACCGAATTTCTTACGCCTAAAAATGCGCAATTTTTTTTTAATTGTTGGCGGAGGCTGCTGCTGGAATCTTTTCTTATCCGATTTACAACTTTATGAATGATTTGGTAAAAACAACGTTTTTTATAGTGTCCGCTGCCTGTCTTGAGTTCGCCACAGAACGAAGCCAGATAATCGATTGTACGTTTTTTGTAACAGAGGGCCTTGTTGATATCCAAGATGGTTAAAAAAAAAAACAATTGCGGCCATCGACTACACCCGCCCCCTCCAGGAAGACGTAGCCGCTCATAAAATACTTGCAAAACTCAAGATACGCCGCGCACACAATAGGGCTACAAATCCAATATCTCAGCATTAGCTTGACTAAAGACGCCTTTTTTTTCCCTCCATTTTCATCCAGTGCCCCTTGTAGTTTGCTCCGTTGCCAATATGGCGTCACTAGTCCGCCTTTAGTCTTCTGTGCAGCCGAACCGGCTGAGAAGACTACTGCAACGACTTTGTCCGTCCGGTCTGTCGCTTTTTTTCAGCTTCCTAATGGTGCCAGATAAAGATGATACTGTCTCCACCATTAGTTTCAGTGACCAAAAGTTAGTTAATAAACACGGCTAATTAAAACATCGTTGCTTCCTTACAGCTAATAGACTTTCTTGGCTAAATGAAATAATTACATTTGATCGCCGCATTTAAACCCCAGGGATAACCTGCAGCCGTAAAAACAAAAGGACTTCGTTAAGAACACAAATGAGCTCCATTGTTGCATGCATGTATAAGCCGATTCTGAAACCAGCTATAATATCCCTTAGTTACTGTTAACGAAATAAAAACGGCAGGTAAAAAAGAAAGTAGAGCTAAAGTCACGTCGCCACGGCAACGTCAAGTAACTACGAGTCGCTGCTCGCTTCAACACTTTATTATGACGTCTCTCACGTCACTTTGCTCGCTACCACTGACCTATACACATGTGAAGTCGGCAACGCCGGGAAGCACACCGTATTGCATAAATGAATAGGGCAGTGACACAACGTTGTAGATAACTCTATGCTGGAGCCAGTAACTGGGATAGCTGCAAGGGTCACTGGAGGGGGAAAAGAAGGCGTCTTACTGAACAGTGCTGTTAAGAGTGGAGAGTGAAGAGGCCTATAATGCGCGATTTTTGTCGATTTGTTGGCAGTAGCTGACATTTTTAAGCAAGTGGAATCTTTATTTTCCAGTTACAACCTAGCAGCATAATGGACTGGAGAAAACAACATTTTTTTAAGTCTATGAAATCCTCTCTCACAGCAGTGCCTTGACTTGAAGTGCCGTTGTTTAACCCTCCATTTTAATCTAGTGCCCCTTGCAGCTATCTCTCTCGGAGCCAATATGACGTCACATGACGCTGCTCTATAGCCTACTGTCGAAGCCAATTGATTCCTAGCAGGCTCCTGGAGTGTGTTTGTTGTTGGGTTTTTTGGCTCCCAAAGACTCACTAAATTTTTATGTTTCCCGGCTGTGTGGGGATCTCTCATTTTTGGTGAGTAAGCGTATAAGGTTCTCAAGGTTCTTTTGGGACCATTTTGGGGGTTGAGTGTGTTTTTGTTGCAAAATTATGAGTTTTTGAAGATTCATGTTTTGGTTGTTTTTGGCCTTTTACTGGGGGCAGCCATCTTGGCTGTTGTTGTGTATCACTTAGGAATATCGTGGATTCAAGCCTCGCCAGAGATATTTTTTTTTCTATTGTGTATTTAGCGTCTTTTGGGCCGGGGTGGTTCTTTGGGACACCCTGACCCCATCCCACATCATTTCCCAATTTTTTGCCCCTCTTTTACCCCTTTTTTGGCACCCTTAAAAACTTGACTTTTATTTAGTACTAGGAGTGTTAGCAACTTTTTACTTACCGTGTACAAATTTGTATTGCCGTATGTTATTTCGATTACCGTGTACGATTTCAAGGCGCTGGGTCAAATCCACCCATAGGACCTGTTTTCTTCAAATAATATTTTCTTTCCTTTTTCGGGGTCTTTTTACTTCCTTAGCCTTCCAGACACCTATCCCCCTGAAGGGTTTCCCATTTTAGTCCCTTTTTCTACTATTTTTTTGGATTTTTTTCAATTTTTTGCTCACCCTCCGACGAATCTACCCCCTGGTGGCCGATTTAGGCGGGAAAGATTTTGTCTTGTTTTTTTGCTCCAGGATTATTGAGCCCTCTCTCCTGTTCAAAAAAGGTACCCTTGGGGCCAGTGTGGGTCCACTATTACTTTAGCTGTTTTGAAGTTGGCAGTTGGATGTTTTCCCCCTCTTGTTGGTATTTTTCAGTGTTCTTGGACTGCTATTAAGCCTTAAGATTGAATGGAACACTGTATTCTCTAGGATTAGTGAAAATCAGGGCGGATAGGCTTTCTACTAACCTATACACCACCCAATGTAATCCTAAAGCCCTCGAAATTTACTCGGTCGTTAGAGCCCGGGATGAAATCATCAGGGATCACTTCTGGCCTGGTTACCCCTATAACATCGTGTTGCTAGAAAATGAGTGGATTGTGGGGGGAATTGTCTGGGTGTATCGATGCTTTTGATGGAAAAGTGGCCCATGCCATCTCTCAGATGCGTGAACTGCATGTTGGTCCCATCCAGAGTGAGTCCTCCTTCCTCCTGGCTGTTACAACAACAGCTAGGCAAGAACTTCTTAAGAAGTGTTTCCTGCTGGAGGACAGGTTTGACATTAATGAAATCACTAGGCTCTGGAAAGAAAGGGACACCCAGATGGCAATGCAAGCCGCAGATCTCAGTACCCCACTCCCCTCGTGCCCGCGGAATCGAGTTTGGCTGCTTCTCGGCTCACTATCGCCAAGGCGCTGGATAAGGTGAGGGCGCCATTGCCGATTAATAAGATCCAGGTAGACTCTCCGTTGGTCCACTTCGCGTTCCCAAATGAAGAAGCGCAGCCATCGGGAGTTTCTGAAGCCGCAACGGAAATGGTCATCGCAGAGGATTCGTCCCCCTGCTCAAGAGATCCCAGTGTCCTTAAAAGCCCAGCCTGCGCCTCCCCTCAGTGATGCTGCTTCTGATGTTCTATCTGGTTCTTCCATGGTTCAAGGAGATTCGTCACATCTTGCAGCAACTCCTGCCCACTCCTCTCTCCCGAATCCAAGGTCGAGGTTGTGGGCAGACATTGAAGACAGCGACTCTTCAGACGAGGATGATGCTTATCCTTTGCCTTTTTCTATGACGAACCTGGCTCCTTCTAAGATCGGCCACAAGAAGATGCCTCGTAAGGCTAAGGAGTCAAAGAAGAAAGCTAATTAAAAGAAGAGCGGCGATACGCCTTGCGCTGTAGATTTCCTTGTGGTTGCCCCGAAGACTCAACATTCGCCCAAGCATTCTCGGAAGTGGGGCTGCCACATTTTCCCGCCACAGATCCAGACTCAGTCAAGCCAACAGTTGCCAGTCGAGGACATCATTAAGGAGTCTGATAGCACGGCCTTTAAGGCCTTTGCTTGCTTCTCTGTTTTGAGAGACCAAGTCTCCAACATCAATCGCCAGATCTCTACACAGAGGGACTCTAAGATGGCTTTTTGCAAGGCCAACCAAGCTTCGGTTCGTTCCTCTCTAGCGATCATCAATGACAGTTTCGCACGGCTTTATGGGGCATTGGGAGATGCAGCGTCTTCAGTGTGAGGCCGACTGCAGAATCCTTAGAGTGGAGCTTTAGGCGGCAAGAGATATCTGGCCTTTCAGCATCGCCTGGATTCTTGAGAGAAGAGGATAACCGATCTTCGTGTGGCGTCTTCTTCTGTGGTACGGGGCCCCCAGCCCCTCCAATCCCTGCCCCGCGTTTCATCACGGGGTGTTCTGGTGCTCCTCTGCTGCTGCCGCCTCCAGCTCCAGTTCCGGCGAATCAGTCAAATGTGGCCAGTGCTTCTCAGCCTAGCATGGGCACCCAGCGGGACCACAGTCGAGGCCTGTTCAGCATCCTCTTCGGTTCTCAGCCCCCTTCTTCCAATGGTTCTCGCAGTCAGCATAGTGGTCCTTTCCATACCCCTCTTAGGGGCCCCGGGGCGGTGTTGAGATCCAACACGTGGACCGAGGGGTTCACCTCCATCTGGTCCATCTGGTCCTTCTGGCCCTCCTTCTTGTGCGAAAGTTTTGGCCTGCCTCAGGTCTTCCTCTAGGGAGACTTCCCATAAGTTGATCATTCATAGGGACGCGGCTTTACCTGATGGAGGCCCGTGCACCAATCTGCACCAGCAATTTCTCTCCTCTGCCGCACTCTCCGAGGTTGGCCCTACGAAGCTCATTGCCCCTCTCCGCTATGGGGGGATTGCCGTGAACTGTCGGGGTGCAGCTCAGCCATCCCTTATTTCCGGCCATCTCGCGAGTGAGCAGGGCGTAGGTTACAAGGTCCACCATATTGGGCTTCAGAGGCCGACCCTCTGTTTCATGGTGGTTCGTTCATTGTTCTCTCCAGAGGACTTGCGTGAGGCTCTCTTCGTCTAGAATGCGGGTCTTTTGGGAGCATGCCTAGGGATGATTTCATTAGAGACTTCCGTTTTGGATCGAAGCGTTTCTGCCACAATGCTTCCAGGGAGAAGTGGGTTGCTGAGGTTTCTGGCACGCTCTGCTAGCCGTTTCTTTATTTTGGCCACTGTTATCTGGATGCAATAGCGGTTGTTATCGAAGAAACCTTTCCAGTGACACGCTGCTTTAACTGTCAGCTGTTCAGCCACATAGCTGCAAGGTGTCAAGAGAAGCGGGGTTGCCCTCGTTGTGGAGGTGAGCACGACTTGAGGGATTGCCGCTTGAGATGAGTTGAGTGCCCCAACTGTCGGGGAATCAATGTTTCAGATGTTGACCAACTGGCAACTTCACTAAATTGCCCTGTGTTCCTGAGCCGGACCCGTAGATGCAAAGAGAGAACCAACTATGATGTATAGTTCAGACACCAATACTTCATCCACTGCGTCTTCAGTGGCAGTTTACACCTTTGCTGGTTCTGTTGGTTCTCTCTCAGATTGTCAAGCGATTGTGGGTCGAGGGAAGACAGCCTTTGCCTCCCTCCAAGTTGGCTGCTTTGCTGACATTGTGGCTACCCAGGAGCCTACCCAGGTTCTTCTTTAGGTATTCCGGTTGCCGGGTGGTCCTCATACTCCTCCGTTTTCGCCGCTAAGGGAGAACAATGCCGTTCTATGTTGATCCTTCATCAAGACTTATGTGCGGCGGTCTTACTGACACCTTGAACTACCCGCAATATGTTCGCTGCGACCTTGGACACAGCTCGTCTGCCGTTGTTTCGGTTTATGCGGACAGATGCGAAGACTTCCAATGCACCCTTTCTTTTCTTGGCAATATTTAGGGATTTTAGTGCAAAGAGCCGTCTCTGGGGGCTGAAGATCCCTCGCACACTCGGTTGGAGATCTTCAGAGGTAATGACATGGTGCACTTTATCATTCAGAATGATCTTACGATTTATAATGATCGTCATTCGCCCCCGACCTGCATCACCATTCAGGCACGTAGTTGGATTGATTTTACTCTCCCAAGGGGGTTGCTTGTGTCGGACTGGAGGCATTGTCTGGAGAATCCCCAGAGCGATCACTTTGTCGTTTTGTGTTCTATTAATTGGGGTTTGGGGCATAAGGAGGTTGCTGAAAGGCGGATGCTCCTCATTTTTCGTGTTGGTTCAGGCTGATTGGGTCCATTTCTCGAGCTGTCTTGCTGCTGGTGGTCTGAACGTTGGTGCTCTTCCACTTTCTTCTGCCGAGGAAGTTGAATCAGCTGCCTGTGCTATGCAGGCTCTTGTGTTGTGCTTCTGCGAGGATGCAATTGCTCGTGGTCCTCCTGGAAGGGGCAATTTGTGGTGGAACAAGGACCTCTGGTGGAACAAGGACCTTTGGTTGCAGAAGCGCTCTCTTAGGAGAGCTCATAGGGTCTTCCAACGGGCCCATGATACACAGCGAGACTGCCTCCATCAGGTCTACGTCGACTTGCATCGGTAGTATAAGTCTGCTGTTCGGCTGGCCAAGCGCAAGGTTGGCAGTCCTTCTGTCTGTGCAAACCTGAGAAAGACCCTTTCGGCCTACCCTATAAGATCCTCACTAAAAGGGCCAAGTGGTACCCCATCCTGAGGTCTGTCCAAAAGGGGGATGGCTTGTGGAATTCTTTGGAGGAGGAAACTGCATCTTGCCTTATGGTCACTTATTTCCCAGAGGATTCGGAAGCTGATGATCTTCAAGTTCACCGAGTTCTGTGGCGGACCATTGCCACTCCTTTCGTTTCCACACGGCTGCAGGACTCCCCTTTTTCGCGAGCGGAGCTTTCGTGGGTGGTTGGCCGCATCAGGGCTGGGTTGGCTGCTGGCCCTGACGGTGTCCCCTCGGCTTCACTTTCCCATGTCCTTCGGGTTTTGGGTGACCATTGGTTGCGGATCTTGAATGCCTGTTTGGAATACCACCTGTTCTCTCGTGTTGGAAGTCAGCTCGAGTGATTCTCATCTCTAAGAGCGAGGACCAGTTTCGTCCACTGTGTTTGTTACCAGTGATGGGTAAGATTCTTGATCGTTTGTGTGCAGGGAGGCTCACCCACTTCCTGGAGTCCAACACCCTTCTCTCAGACCATCAGTTTGGGTACCGTGCTCGGAGGGATGCTGTGGGTGCTATGGCAGCTTATGTGAACTGCGTTACGACGTTCACCAAGCGTGGTTTCCTTTGTCTTTCTGTCGCTGTTGACATTAAGAATGCCTTTAATTGTTCATGGTACCCCAACATTCTCTCCACCCTCAGGGATATGTAGGCCCCACTTAATCTGTATTCTCTTATCGCAGAATTTCTGTATAGTCGCTCTATCTCTCTCCTGGGTGTGCCACCTCGACGGGC
Source organism: Lithobius niger (assembly GCA_023313725.1). NCBI lineage: Eukaryota > Metazoa > Arthropoda > Chilopoda > Lithobiomorpha > Lithobiidae > Lithobius > Lithobius niger. Next base: position 17,279 of record JAHWFP010019964.1, read on the forward strand.
TGTCCTCAGGGTTCCTGTTTGGGTCCGGTTCTGTGGCTTTTGGTGATGGAGGGCCTCCTTCAACAGATTAATTCTCACCATGATGGGCAGTTGGCTGGGCAGACTATTGCGGATGACACTCTTGTGCAGATGGGTTGTTAAGACCGGGAAGCTTTGTTGCTCTATGGAAACTCGCCGAGGAAGATTTGACTAGCTGGGCTCGTCTTAATAAACTGACCTTCAACGCATCGAAGACCGTAGTGATCTTGCACCCAAGGCTGAATCACCGCCCGGCCATGCGTGCGACTAGAGTGGGTGTTGGGGCGTCTAGCGATCTAACTATATCTGCCTCTTGTCGAATCGACCTGTCTCGCCATATCACTTATCTCGACTTTGTAGTTGATACGCGTCTCCTGTGGAATGCTCACATTCTCAACATTCACACCAAACTTGCACCGATCACTTGTCGCCTCAAGGTTGTGGTTGCAGAGCTTGGGGCATGACCCCAAGACCCTGCGCATCCATCTTCTGAGATACTTCCTCCGATGGTTCTTTTTGGGGCAGATTGGGGCCAGTGTGCTCACAAGATTAAAAAGAGTCAGAGTCTGGACTCCATACTGCGTCCTCTTCTTCTTCAGATCGTCGGTGCTTACTGCATCACGTCGACTGTGGCTTTGGACGTCTTGGCTGGTGTGGTCCCGGCTGCTCTCCAAGCTATTGGCAGGTCGGACCAGAGTAAGACTGTCTTTCGCTTTTCGACATCCAGCACTCCGTCTTCCACCGGCCTTTCCTCTTCCTCTTTTCAACCCTGAGGATTGTGCCCCTGTGCCTTTTATACGGACGGTTCGAAGATGGATGGACGAGTTGGCTGTGCCTTCGTTCTTCACCTGGCTGGTTCGTCCGTTTGTTCGGGGCAGTTTTGACTCTCCGGCCATGGTTCGGTCTTCCAGGTGGAGATCATGGGCATTACTGTTGCTCTTCGCCATGCCTTGGACTTTCTTGGAGATCAAACTAGGATCGACATCATCCCAGATTCTAGTTCTGCGATCCAAGCAGTTCTGGACCCCGTTTCAGAGACTCTTCTTGCCACTTCGGCCCATGCTTTATTCTTGGAGTTGGGTGCCTCTACAATCTTGTGCCTCTCTTGGATTAAGGCCTATGTGAGTGTGGGCATCCACAGGAGGACTCTGAGCATGTCGTGCGTCACTGCGACCTCCCCTTCCGGGAGGCCGTGCATGCTTGTTTTCTGTCTAAGGGGATTTCTGAAGGGTTTCGGCTGGGATCACCGAGAGGGGCTCCTTCGGACTCTCCTTCTGGAGTTTACAGCCTTGTGTAATGCCACAGTCTTAGACCCCGATTGGGCTCGTTGATGGGGTTGGGTTTTGTTTGTCTTATTTGTTGTGTAGCCCGGCGTGTTTGCCACTTGTTTTTGATGTGTTCTCTGCCATCCCACTGGGGGGGGGGGCGTTGGTGTATGCTCCGGGAACTCAGTATGGGGGCCCCGACTGTATTGCTTGTGAGGGTGGATCCCCGAGACGGGGACTTGTCCCCTGCCCGGGCAATTACCCCTGTGTGTGTGGGTTAGTTTGTTTCTCCTTTTTTCCATTTTGTTTGGTGTCTGCGGACTCAGTGGTTGTCGGTTTTTTTTCCATTTCTTCCCCATTGCTGGGTCTCTGCTTGCAGAAACTTTCTCTTTCTTTTGCCTCTTGGCTTGGTTTCTGTGGGTTGCCCTCTGAAGCTTCTTCAGCGCATCATCTTTTTCGACATTCCAGTCCTCTTTTCGCGTTCTCGGGCCATCAACCGAGAGGTGATGGCGGACTCTTTGCAGCGCCGATGGGAATTCTCTACGAAGGGCCCTACTTTTCTTTTTGTGAGGGAGGTCTCTCCAACATTCGTCCCTTACTCTAGAAATGACATCCAGATAGTGACGGACAATGGGAACTTTCGCTCCTATTTGCATACTGGGCTGGGAAAGGGCGGTCCAAGGTGTGAATGTGGTCATCCACAGGAGGACTCTGAGCACGTCTTGCATCACTGCGACCTCCCCTTCCGGGAGGCTGCACGTGCTTGTTTTGTGTCTAAGGTGATTCCGAAGGGTTTAGGCTGGGATCACTGGGAGGAGCTCCTTCGCACTCTCCCTCCGGAGTTTACAACCTTGTGTAATGCCGTAGTCTCAGACACCGATTGCGTTAACTGTGTGTCTTAACTTTAGTTTAACTTTGTTTGGTTTAATGTGGCCAGCTGCCTGCTCTTGGTCTTCTCTACCCACTGGTTCTGAGGCGCAGTTTGTGGTTTTGGTGGATGGGTTCGTTTGGTTGTGGTTTGGCTACCCCCCCCCCCCCCACCCACCCCCACCCCCCTTTGTTCTTTCTCTGGTGCTCACACCAGGGGTCCCCGGAGCCATGGCCTGTGGCTGGGTGCTCCACAACCACTTTCGTTTGTCCAACCCAATTCTCCGTTGGCTGCTACTAACGAAATTAAAACGGCAGGTAAAATTTAGACCTAAAAGCTGACAGTTACACCTAAAATCTAAAATAGGCTTAAACGCTAACACATTTTACCAGGAACAATTGTGATGGTTCCTGTTTTTAGATTATACAGCATAATAGAGATCGCTGTTGCAGTGCACGAAAAAGATGTGAGCCCCAACATATTCGAAAGTGGCGGAAGTGAACAGAAGACCGCGATTAGGCAGTTGCTGCCGCCCCTCGTTATAGTTGTTACGTCTAAGAGAATGGATGGAGTAATTAGTGGGGATAGTTGTGGGCGAATCATTAGTAATCTTTAGCATTCGTTAGTATTCATTAGCAAACATGTAAATATAGTCCCGTCGTATGGACTTTGGACCAGCGTTGCAAGTTCGGGATCACATTTAGTTGGTTTCCGATTTGTAACTTTATTTGCGGCCAAAAAACTCGACCTTAAAAAAAAAATGTCGACAGACGAAGTCAAACACCGAAGTCAAGTCAGTTGCTTAAGGCTATTAACGAATAATCCTACCAGTTTTCATGTGCGATGGCATGTATCCTTTCGCCGTTCTCCAATATGAGAACGGGCTCTTTACCATTTTTGCCCCGAATTATTTCAATAATTTACTATGTCACCAAACAATTACATCTTCCCGTTCAGTGAACGCTGAGCTGGTGTTTCGTAAAAATGTAATTTCGGGTTCGTGTTTAATTCTCCAGTTTGTTCAACACAGCAAACATGAGTTTTAATTAGATAATACAGGCCGTTAGCACCCTATTTTAAAATTCACAAAACTTCAGTTTTTTTCAAAGCTCCGTGTGCACCTGTTGGAAGTCTGTTAACAAACGACCCTCTGTCACGTAAGAACTATTTCTTTGCTCGGATACTTACTCCTTGGCACGAGTTCGTGATTTCCTGTATTTTAATCGTGGAATGTAATATATCATGAGCATTGAATAACATATTATGTAGCAAGAACATTGCACAACATGCAGCTTGGATATCATTATAACGCTATGATTACAAGCAAAAACTCCAAGTGTGCCATAAAAATGTTGATGGTTCCTGTTTTTAGATTTTACAGTACAATAGAGATCGCTGTTGCAGTGTGCGAAAAAGATGTGAGCCGCAACACGGATGAAAATTTAGGGTTTTGAATTTCAATAATCAAATGTACTGTTGAGAAAATTGCATCTGTATAAGTGCTGTTGTGCATTAAGAATAATTTAAGGATTCGTAAACGGATTTACGATATAAATTATTCTTAAAGCACAACAGCACTTAAACGGATGCAATTTTCTCAATTGTATACTTGATTATTGAAGTTCAAATTCCTAAATTTTTATCCGTGTACATTTTGACAATTAGGCTAAAGTAAACTTTAACAATCATATAACCCTTTTTACGGCATACGTGACGTTTTTGTTTGTAACCCGTGTACATTTCTGGCGCTCATTGGCTAACAAACGGCAATTTTCGTTCGCTCTGCTCCCCCCGAAATAAATAAATAGGTGTTTGTGCAAAGAAGCCCAACCCTTTAGCCTGGCGATAATGGCTCATTTCGCAACGTACCCCACCAAATTGTTGCAAGTAATTTTTTTTCGTTTACAAAGGTGTGAATGTGCCTTGTGATAAGGAATGGAATTAAACAGGACGGAAAGCCAAATGGGCTCGAGTTGGGTTAAATAAATACGGCTGCAAACCTATTTACGTTGCCTTTTGGAATGAAAAGTCAGACTGCTTCGCCGTTCAGGCAGTCTGACATTTAAGCCTAAAAGACAACGTAAAGAGAATCAACATCAATTTATATGTGGTTTTTGTAGGTTCATGGTATGTAAATACCCTCTGACATGTGTTACATCCAATCGGTAAACAAATAATAATTATCGGCTACAAATTACAGCCCTGGTCACTAAAAAAAAAACAGATGAAAACGTAATTAAACCATTGTTACATGGCATAGCAGGTCATTGCTGTTCCGCCATGTTGAATTACAATTTACCACTCATAGGATTACAATCTACCACAAGTTATTATTTATTGACCATTTGGATGTCATTGTGGTTTCCCACGTGTCAGGGGGTGATTACATACCTTATAAAATCACCCCCTGACAGGTGAGAAACCACAATTACATCCAAATGGTTAACAAATAATAATTTTCGGCTATACAAATTACAGCCCTGGTCACTAAAAAAACAGATGAAAACGTAAATTAAAACATGGTAACATGGCATAGCAGGTCATTGCTGTTAATCTACCACATATTGGATTACAATATACCACAAATTATTATTTGTTGACCGTTTGGATGTCATTGTTGTTTCCCACCTGTCAGGGGGTAGTTACATACCTTGAACAACGTGAAGAGGTTTGCATCCGTATTTGTTTAGCAAGGAATGAAACACGAACTGATGATCACAATATGGATACTCGTACTCACTCCCACAGACGTCTATGAATTTATAAACTGCCTTTATATTTTGATTTTGTTGTTGTGACAACGTGTATTTTTGTTTTGAATCATTATTTAGGTGAACTGAAGCCCATAGCAACTGCATCATTAAAATCAGATTTGCATGGGCTGAAGAAATTTACCAACTACAGCATCCAAGTGGCAGCTTACAACAGAGCTGGGGATGGAAAATTTAGCATGCCCGTGTTTTGCAGCACAGCTGAAGATGGTAAGTGAAATTTCTCATCAGGTTTGTGTTAAACTGTAAGAAGGCTATACTGTTGACCATCAGTGCATGACTACTAAACAATTCGGCCGGACCTATAACAGCGTTTTGAGGGTATGTAATATGGCCGCCATGACGCGTCGTTGCCAAGCCAAGGAGGTATGTTTGGTGTGTCGAGCACCGTTTTGGGGCATGGGACACGATATCTGTTGACAAGTTTAGTGGTGGTTTTAAAAACAACAACATTATTAATTTTATTACTTAGTTTTACTGTAAATGTTTGTTAGTTTTAAAACCAATATAAGGTATTCTATAAGTTGCTACACTGTCTCATACAGTTTTTAATTCAAATGCATAATTTTCTATTCTGTCCTTTATGATGCTGAAACTAAAGCCCTCGACTAGCAGACAGTGGAACAGGCGAATCAGCCGCAAATCGGCGATTTCAGTGGCCGTATCACGTACGCCACCACGCATGCCATTCTGCTTGCAATGTCTGGCCTAATAGTTTAGTACAACCATCTCAATGCATTAAGCTATAAACCAACACGAATGGATGGTGGGAATGTTAGTTTTCTTTTATATCTACAGAAATCAAGTTGCTGTCGTATCTAGAGCGGCACATGGACAATTAGACATGCCAGCCAATAACGTTAACACTGCTTGTTCAAAGTTCCAAAAATCAGAGGCGCAATTTGGTCTCGTGTTATCTCTCTGTGTACCAGTGCTGTGCTCGACTTTCCTCTCTGAACTTGCTATTTTCATAGCTATAGCTTGTTCCACATTATGTTTTCAGAAAACTGACTGGATGACGACTCGTTTCCTTGCACTAAGAGTGCAAAAACATGTGGATATCACACTTGTAGACCCAACAAAGTTACTGTTAGAGTTTACGAATGGATGTTTATGGATTTTTTGCACTTGTAGTGGAAGAAAAAGTGGTGTCATACAATCAGTTTTCTGAAAACATAACGTGGAACAAAGTATAGTAAACTATCCGACCAGAAATACAACAATACTGGTGTTGGGGGGGGAGTGGGATTATGACAATATGGCCGCCATGAAGCAACATTGCAAAGTGATAGAGGCCAATATGTAGGTCGAGCACGGTGCTTAGGGATAGGTCGTGACGTCGATAATTGACAACTAGTGATAATTTTCAAAATAAAAGTTATATTTTCTGTAGCTTTGCGTGACCATTTTTTTATTAGGTTTAAAAATAATTTTATTAAGTAAAATTTTTAAAAAATAATAAAAAAGAATAAATCGCAAAGTAAAGGGTAAACAAAGCAAACAGTCTGTGTTACAGAATGTCCTAGTGAGAACCTTTGAGACTTCCAGGATCTTTGTGGACCTTGTGAGAACGTTTGCGAGTTTGAAGACCCTTCAGGACCTTGTGAGTGATCTTGAGACTTTAAGGGCTTTTGAGGACCTTATGAGAACCTTTGAGACTTTTGGGACGTTTGAGGGCCTTGTGAGTGACCTTTGAGAATTGGAGGACCTTTGAGGACCTTATGAGAACCTTTGAGACTTTAAGGACCTTTGAGGACCTTGTGAGTGACCTTTGAGAATTTGAGGGCTTTTGAGGACCTTGTGAGAATCTTTGAGACTTTAAGGGTGTTTGATGAACTTGTGAGTGACCTTCAGACTTTTGAGGGCCTTTGATAACTTTATGAGAACCTTTAAGGCTTTGAGGACCTTGTGAGTGATCTTTGAGAAGTTGAGGGCTTTTGAGGACCTTATGAGAACCTTTAAGACTTTAAGGACCTTTGAAATCTTGTGAGTGACCTTTTATTACTTGCATTATTTCCAGTGTGGAGACAAAGAAGTAAAATTGGTTTCATTCCTTGTACGTATGTGTGTGATATTTAGGTCACCACTGAGAAAGGCTGAACAGCTACTGAACAGCTCGGCTGGAGACTGTACCCAGGATCCGCCCCGGTAGCACAATGGTTAGAGCACCTGGCCTAATCAGCAGGATGTCCTGGATTCGAATTCCAGTCGGGGCAGCTGTCTTTTCTTTCTTTCTCAGTGTAATGCATCTCGTTTCCTCACAAGGACAGTCTTGAATGCTGACTGTTTGGCTTCGTTCAACTTTTTAACTTATCACACTGCTATTCACGAAGTTTTGAAGTCAAATGTAAATAGGTCAACTCGTTCATGAAATCAGGAAATGTTTCAAAGAAAAGAGCAGCAGCCGTATCGCATTTGGCTTTTTTTCTTTACCTGTAACTAGCGCCCTCAACTGAGAGATAATGGCACCAATAAAAATCAAGTGACTTGTGCGGAGCTTTATCAACCCTTTTCCTCCAACCACTCGGGGCTATTCATGATACAGGTTGTTTCAAAAAAAAAAAAACGCTACACGTCGAATTTGGCTAAGTCCAACAACCATTCCCCGTCACTATAACCCTTATCCCTGACCTCAGTACAGAAATCAAGAAAGTTATTCCTGACCTCAGGAAAGAAAGCTTTTATTTGCATTTCAAATAAGAACGCTAAAGGTAACAAAAGCATTGGACAACCCTGG